>PTEX01000095.1:1643058-1901068 GCA_003342815.1 Eudromia elegans
ATAATTATCAAGAATCACTAATTATAAGCAAACTGTGCAAGAAAAAAATGCCAACAGTGGGGAAGTTAACGTTGTTGGAGATTTAGGAGGACATATTAATAAGAAACGTTACAGAAAATTTGGGACTGTTTTTTAACCTTGAGATTTGGACACAAATCTGCAGGCTGGAAACTCTGTTGACATTGGTCTCTCAGGAGACTAGCAGAGGACCAAATATTGGCACAAGGGTACTTTGATTCCAAATAACTACCTCAAACCAGTCYAAGCATCATTACTCATCAGGGAGCTACATTCAGAAACCCTCTTGAGGATTTCAACAGGCTATCAGGCAAGAGAAGCAGACACATAAAGAATTGCTTATGGCTCTAACCCTGGAGACTCCTGTGGGTTTGAGGGAAAAAACGCTATTAAGAAGAGGAGCTATCCCTCAAATCCCTCCCCCAAGCTAAGCTTACACAATGAAAAGAAATCACACAGATAAGCAAAGAGAAAGTTGGCATGATGAAAGTCTGAAAAATCTCAGGATGGCTGCAGGATTGGGAAATAACACAGAAGTAAAGGAAAAAATAATGGAGCCACCAATTAAGTATTGAACATACGTCACTATGTTCAAATGCCAGGAGAATGAGAAACAGCAGCAGGAGGCTGGCGTTTTAGTATTTAGTGAACAACATAAACAGCACTATAGCATTAATGGGATGCACTGCAGAATTGGGATTTTGCTATAAAAGAGCAATAAATTGTTCACAAGAAGAATAGAGAAAAAAGTCTTTGCCTCTGTACCAATAACATGTATCCTCGCTCTGAAGCTTGCACTTCAAGTTACATGGGATTATTTTCTTCTTGAATCTCCTTGGATAAAGAGAAAAGGAACTAGAATGGGGTGGCACAACATAAGMAGCCAGCCTTCCTTATTTAACTTTGAAAAACACGACCAAACCTTGTCTTCACAAACACCCTGAGATTCATGTCTTTGCATTGGAGTGAATAAACATGTAGAAACATCCTAGGGAAGGAGGATATTTATTGCATAAATGCCTGATCAAAAAGCTATKTTGGTGGACAAAGATGACACATCAACTTTCTCAATAGTTTGGGAAAAATATTTTATGTTTAAGAGAAAAGACAAAAGAGAAGTYACAATGTGGAAAGACTGGTTGAGAATCTGAACTTTGAAGTTATTTGGATGATGAGGAAAAAAGCATGAAGATACAAAGGATAAGAGTCTTTAGCAAAAGCACACATCAAAACAAGGAGAAAAAGGAAAAAAAGAAATCAGGCTGATATTTCTAATGTCTTCTTTTCATAAAAGAACTGAAGACTGGGCTTATATGCACTTGAGGAATGGACAAGAGGATTTTGAGGGGGTTTCTTAAATACTGCATCCCCGTGATTGCTGGTGTCTCTGGTTCTCCGTGTTCAAGAAACATCAACATTCAGCAATTGTTTTTGTGGCTTCAGGACAGAAAAGCAGCAGGGCTTCCCCCATGAAAAACCCATTCCCAACCATCAGCAACTGAGTCTTGCTCSGCAGAGGCGGCCAATGCCTTCTGCCTGGCACTGGCATCACCGCCTCCCTCCATGCACCTCAGCTCCCTGCATCACAGCTCTACAGGCTCCCGAATCCACTCCTCAGCCATCCTCGGCTTCTGGCATAAATAAATCCAATGACACTTTGCCATACACCTGAAATTAAGCACACGCTTAAGTGCTTAGCTCAACAGCAATATACTTTAAGGACATACTTTAAAACTCTGCAAACTGTGTCTTTATAGCTTTCAAAAGACATTATGATGGCGACGTGGGTCTAAATTATTACTATACAGGAATGTAATTGCTTGCTGMAAGAAAGAAACCTTGACAGCAAAGAAATAGGAAAAAACTCTTCACATTCAAGCTTTCTGTGGTAAACTGATGAAAACAATAGTCTTCTGAGCAGTCCTGTTGGGATGTTATTTTCTGAAATTAATTGCCATGCAAACCTTAAGTTCCATAACATGCACCTTATGGACAGACCAGAGCATCCACATGCACAGGTATCTAAGAACAAACTCTGTGACTGATCAAAAAGAGGGGAAAAGTGGGCACTCCTTACATATTTGAGGACTTGATAAATATATACACACACATATATACATAGCTGCCTTATAGCTACCAAACATAGCTGTTCTCATAATAACTTTTTTGGGAAAAAGATCTATAAAGTAAAAATCTATAAGGCTTTTCTGGCACTCGCATACACTCCTGCTAAACACATCCTTACTCTGGCCCTTGAAGTAACTCACAGTTGCTTCAGTGTAGTTAATATTTATCTGTCTGATCAAAAGACCTTCAACAAAAGTCAATATCTGTGTTTTCTTATATGACAGCAAGCAAAAGAACCTGCAGAATTGCAATTTTCAATATTACCTGTCATGGTGCAAGGTCTTTTTTAATTGAATGTTTTTATGATATGCTTAACTGTCCTTAATTACTTTACGTAAAAGGAAGCCTTTACAAGGGTATTTCATATTGCATCTTTCAGTTTGACTTCAAATAAAAAGGGGATGTTTTAGCATCTTCCTAATCTTGAAGCACAGTCTTCCACATTCTTAAGCACAAAAAGAAGTATCATTTCTCAATCAATCTGTCATTGTGGGACTTTCACAGAAAAAAAGGCAGGAAGAAAGCAGGACAGCACACTTTTGAAAAAACTGAGTATCAGAATATTATTAGCAATCCTCTATATTTGTAGTCACTGTTAAAAGAACCATTATCAGTGACAAGTCATTAAGAACTGCAAAACCACAATGACAACCAAGCAATTTGCAAGAGTCCAGTAGGTCCTCGTAGCGATGCCAAGATAGGTTTAAGCGATAGCAATTCTATGCCTGCTCATGCATTATACACTCTAAAACAACACTTAGCCAGCAAGGTCAGGTCACAGTTTGACGTCTTTGTTAAAATGTATTAATGACATTTAGAGATCAAAAATAAGTACTTAATGATACATCCAAAATGTGACTTTCCCCTCTTTAGGTCTTGTCTTATAAAGAGCAAGTAGTAATACAAAAACAACAACAACAAAAAAAAGGCTGTAATTGAAGCAAACAAAAGTAACCATGAAATGCTTCATTAAAAAAAAAAAMCAGCTTGAACACACATTTTGTAGGGTGGTTAATGAAACAGTTTCATTTGGCTTTGCACTTACTTTTTTGCAATCATTTACATTACTGGAGACCAAATAACATGTATGTTTATGCTAATGCAGTCATTGTGCTCAATGTCAAAMAAGTCACTTTGACATGCTGTCCAAAGAATGGCTTCATTCCTCTTTCTTTCTCCCTTTTCAATTTGGAAATGACATTCTCGGCCAGGGAAGWGCAAACATGGCAAGATGATGATCGTACATTCTGGGCTTGAGCATCTCCGTTTTTCATCATTTGTATTTGCAGATATGAGACTGATTAAATGCAGCTCAAGCTATAGGAAAGCCTGTTTGACTTGGAGGATCTAATATATACCAGAGGAAACAGCAATTTCTACCACAGAATGCAGCTAATAATCTGGATATGCAGCATCTTATTAATTAATTAGAGAATTTCCTGAGGAAAAATAGGTTGAATGCTTGCTAACAGAGAGCAAGACTTAAATATATTTGTGGAGTAACTCTAACTTTTTAGCATTTTATGAGGAAATTTAACTAAATTCATTCTATTTTCTCTTTCACATTAATAGGCCACATTTTTTTCCATACCTTTTACATTCCTTTTATGCACTTTTTACCACTCAAAAGCCTCCTAGAAACTTATGCACCTCTTGACCTCAGAACAGAGCTCTGTGGGCAAAGGTGTGTTTACAGCACCCAAAAAAAATGTCATTACAGCAGGACATTCAAGCACCATTCAATCCTTAAAAAAATAAAAAAGTCAATGACAAAATACACAATTTGAAAGTTATTCTGACTTCCTAAGAGAAAATTGAATGAATGGGCTCTTGACAATCAGATGAAGTGAATACCATGTACTATAACACTTTAATAACCCTGCCAAATAATCACAAGGTTCTAATATTGTTGTATGAAGAAATGCCCTCAGGGATATATAAAGCATTTCTTTTTTTTTAAACTTGTTTTTAATGGAAACAGCACACACTCTGCGGACATCATTATGGACAGATGCCAGGCCCTAACACAGTGTTGTTTTTAACCCTGCTTTCAACTCTGGCAATAAAAAATAAAAAGGTTAATATTCTTACATTTTCTGTCACAGTTGCAAGAAACTAGGGGAAAAAAAAGGAGAAAATACAGATATTGAAAGGCAGAATACTAGATAAAATATTTGGCGAGACATTTTCTTTGCAAAATACTCACAATACTGGACTTCTAGATCAGTAAAATCTACTGCAGGAAACCAGCCTGTAAGTGCCACTGTCAAAAACCTTTGTCTGCAGCCAAAGCAAAGAATTTTGTATTTATTGATAGCGACACTCTAAATAGTTACTGAGTGCTCACAACACAGGAAGGAGAAATCATATTCAGGGTTCTTGCTCCAAGCYCAAGGGTAAAATCCATTTCTCTCAAAGGAAATCCCAAGGGATCACACAAAAAGCCTAAAATCTTGCAGAAACTGCCCACTCCTTATATACTGTAGATACGTGACCATTGCCAGCGAGAAATGGGGCTCWGCTCAATACTGTGCCATTGCCCACATGAACACTACTCCAAGCATCTTTGCCTTCTCTCTCAATAAAAATCATCTGTGGCACCAAAACAAATGTCACACCCTGAAACTATGCTGGAAGGCCTATTAAAAAATGCTTTATAATAGAGAAATTCAGAAGTAATGTTCTAAGCCATAGGGTAACATGAGARAGATGTGCAAGAGAGCCCATTACTGTATCTCCATCTACTATGCTAATAAAATCTTTGAGTCTTATTTGCTGTAATGAGTTTGGAAATTACAATGAAAATTGCTTTTAGTTTTTTAATTAAATTTTCCCCATGCATTTCTTTCTAGAAWTTAGATATGATACTTTACTAGCTTTATGTGTTAGACAAAGAGAAATCTATCACTCAGGAAACTTTTCTTTTTAGAAAGAATAAATAAATAACACCACTGTAAGTAGTTTATGGAAAAAGACTGACACAGAATGAGCAAAAAGAAATCAAAATGCTTTGAGTGGTGTATTTTAGGTAAAACAGATCACTAAAAAAAAAAAAGTCACACTTTCCTGCCGGATTGTTATTGAGGAGGACATGTTTGTACTGAAATGAATCAGTTTTGACAAAACTGAATTTTCTGCTTACAATCYGTTATTTTGGAAATACTTCAATCCATCATCAATAGCTTAAAGCTACAGTTTCTGCTACGTCATCTTCTAAACGTTCTGTCCAGTTASTGAGTTAGAGCACTGTTTTACTGAGCAAAGTTAATCCTAGGAATATTTCACGTTAGGAGAAATGAGGAATTATTTTGTCATGGCTTTGTATAAACAGCACATTTGTGTTTCCAGTTGTTCTAGCAGCTTTTCAATCATTGATAGGTATTGATAATCTGTTAGTTATGACTGTTTTTAATCATTTAAAATAAGTCAATAATTAATCCTGAACATCTTACATTGGTGTGCATTTGTTATTCTCCAGTTTAACACAAAATGTGTTAGTGCATTACATTTGCCAAAAGAAAATGTATATTTAAATGAATTTTCAAAGTTAATTAATATCTCTTAAAATTAGGAAGTCATTAAGGAAATCYTTCAAAGTTTAAAAGTCCTTTTATATTTCATTGCATCTTTAAACCATTAGTTACRTGTGTATAAAAATAAGAAAATTAAAATTTAGGAAGATTAAGTTCAAAATGGAACYTGCTGCCCAATAAATCTTATTTTAATGCAAATACAAGGTCTGTGTATTGAATAACCTTTTATTAGGTACAAACGTACAGCCCAAGCAAATAAAACTGTATTAATCTACCATATCATGAGCACAAAAAGTCCACTTGACACTGAAATTTAGAGTTCCATGGAAACACTTCATTAAAACACATTATTTATCACTTTCACAGCATGAGCCAAGAGATGAATCATAGAATCATAATGGTTGGAAGTCCAACAGTAAACTCATCACCACTGGGCCTGGAAACCATGTCTTTAAATGCTCATCTACTCATCATATGCCTCACCTCATGAAGACTTCCTCCTTACAAAACCTCTCCTACAAAGTAAGGTCTCATATTTTCCAAAACGTACCTCAGATCCCTTAAAAAAAAATTCCCATATGCCTAAATGATCTCAGAGTCAATCATGCTGATCAATTCATTGAACATTGAACTTGTCTCACTTTCATGACCGTATCTACTTGACACAAGCAATTTGTCGTCGTTGTCTCTGCAACCTTTAAACTAAAGGGGGGCTGTTCCAGGACCAAATCTGTTGTTTGAAAGTGTGTTGAAGGCTGTGGGCCCAACMAACTATACAAGAGATTACAAACTACCAAAAAAAGCCTACGCGCGTGTGTGTGTATATATATATATGGGTCTAAATGTTTATATTGATAACGCCTCATTTTATGTGTCTTCACTCCTCCAAGATAATTGTTCCTCTGCCGTTTAAGCATGTGTGAAGATTTATACAATRCCTTAAGGTAAATAATACTCAAATATATGTAAATATCTAAAGGTAAATGCATTGCCATCTTGCATTGAAATAAGCACTTCTTTCGGCTKAAATTCTACCTGCTGTGTTTTAACAGACATATTGCTGCTGAAGATAAATGATCCTCAAGCTATTAGGTCTTGGAAGGGTGAAAAACTGATCTGATGGTAGAAAAAGCTCATGAAATCTGGGTTTATGAATATATAGCTCWTTTGGAAACTTGTATTTTAAGCCACATTGTGGGACTGACATATCTTACAATAATCTGTTCAAGCCACTTACTCATGGAAAAAACCAAAAGATTTTGTTTTGCCAAAGACATTTACAATGGAAGTTCTCTCTACAGTCGCAACCACCTATACCATTTCATAGTTTCTTCTTTTCAGATTCATATAATTGAAATAGACTTACTTACTACTAAATTATTTTCTGTTCCTTTGCTTCCAGAGCTACATTATTTTTCTAATAYGGCGATTTGAAAAGTTCAGGGAGGGTTATATATAACATATGAAAATATTAGAAGTGAGGTGATTATAGAGCCTTGTTTTCTTTAAAACAAGGCAAATCTTATTTATGATCATTCTCTCTATTAAAGCTAGCTGTATGTTTGAAAAGGTCAGACATATGATGGATCATACGGTCAGATGTACRATGGCTCAAAGGCATCATGAGATGAAGGAGAYGACAGAGYCACTTTCTGTMATTTCTAGAGARGGAGAGGAACAGGCCAAGAGCCTGGTTATGGTTTAGGCTCAAGACTTTCCTATTTGCAGTATGCATCACCAGGGAASGATAAATATACATAATATTTCTGCACATCTTGGGCAATGCTGAGTACTAGGCAGACCCTGCTCTGAATATGTTTTTCACATGCCTGCTTAGGTGGCACAGTGCTGTAATGCTCAAGGCTGCACATTTGCACTTTTGGGGTTTATTACTCCTATTCCTAACAAATTCTAACAGTATTAGTATTCCTACTAGAGTTTAGCCTAAGAATACAACAGGACGAATTTAGAATGATAAAAAAAACCTTATTAATATTCCTCTTTTTGATTTTTTTAAAATAATGAAATGGCATATTAATCCTCTTATCCCTTTGACTTATAGATATGAAACCTTCTCTTGAAGACCTTGCAGCCCTTGAGTCATCATTACTGCATATCCTATGCATTGAGGTTGCACTTGAAGGAGTCTGTCATCCACAGGCTCCTTCACTTCCCAGTGCTGATTTCAGGTGCCCTGTTAGACAACCTTCCTCTGAATCTCCTCATGTTGTTCTTCCTTGATTTCACTTTCCAGATGACCAGAATTGCTGATTAAAAGCTTTCCAATTGCTGATTTGTATGTCTCTGAAAGACAGCCTCACCTATAGCAATGTATACCACTCTTATGCAGGCATTAAGCCACAGTCTCCAGCTGCTGCAATAATGCCTGGTCCTGGAGAAGGCCACCACCTGTTTTCCAATCTAGCAGTGACTGGGACCTACCCTCACTAACAACAAGCATTTCCTTCGAGGTGGCATCTCGCAATTAAACAGTGCTAATTTCTGAAGATCTGTCTTGCTTCATTAAGGATTATTAAGAGATGAGCATTTAATCCATTCTACTGCATAAGTGATGAGGTTGTAGATAAAGCGTTGAATCTTGTTCCTCTGGGTACAATTCACTCCAACCCTTGGGGAGAATAAATCACTGGTAAAAGAGGAAGGTTCAYGTTGCACCTGTTAGCTGGTTTGTCCTTTGGTCTTTTGAATCAGGCTTGTCCCAGAAAGGAGCCCGTGAGCAACTACAAGCTTCTCAAAGGTTCCCTGCCTTCCTCACACAGCAGCATTTAGGAACTGGCATTTTAAGGAACCTCAGCAATTCCCTTAAGAAACTATTATTGGACTCCCTCACACAGGGACCYTTCTCTACCCTTGCGCTTACTCTCCTTCACTCTATTTAAAAGAATATGTAAACACACACATTTGAATTTTCCCATCTTCTAGTGAAATGGGCTTCAAGTTTGATTCAGTTCTTTTCACACTGATATTGTCCTACTGTTCATTTCTGCCCATTTCTTATTTAGGGTAATTAGTTAATCTCCAGGTGACCTTTTTGGTATCTGTGGATTCTTTTTAAGATTTATCTTTGATACCTCAGTACATTTCCTGAAGTCCCTTGTACGTATTGAGTTTACCTTCATTTTCATGACATTTCTGCTTTATGTCTTCACTCCCTCAGCCAAGATTTCTGAGCTGCTTATCTTCCTTCTCCGTGTCTGGAGCACTCACATGTCTGCCTGGAGTCTGGCCATTTAATTTCAAATATATCCGGAGTGCATTTTCMCCCTGTTCAAAAAAAAACTTTCTTGCACAATACAGATACTAGGAGCTGAAGGAACATCCAGTAGGAACCTCTACTCAATAGCTGCTTCCTACCCTCCCGCTTGGAGCTGTCATTTCTCTGGGCTTTCTTCTCCTTTGGACACAAACCCTTGGAAAAATTGCAGCCTGTTCTTTGAGCGTGAGCTCTAGATATCGTCTGAAATGTTTCTGGCAATAATGATAGTTTTACAATCCAGCCTCTGGGTCTACCATGAAGCTCAGGGAAGAAGGGMGAGCATCCTGTGCAATTTCTCCTCTCCAGAAGCTTCGCCTTCGCCAGCCCTTCGGTTACAGCTTCCAGCCTTCTTTCAGTCTCTCGGGCACAGTGTGTTTTTCTAATGTACCTTTGCTTCTCTCTCTTTTCTGTAAAATGCCTTTTCTCTGTTTCCACAGTAGCAGTGCCGCATCATCCTGCGGCTTTCTCTTTTCTTCTTCCCTATTAGTTTCCAGCTTAGTGGCTCCAACCTCCAACTCAGTAACTTGATTAAACAACAACTTTGTCTACGTATGTTAATTGCTAAAAATAATATATAGGTATAAGGAGTTCCAAATATTTGATTGTCCCTCAGGGAAAAAAAGACCTGTGAAATCTTTTATTTCACAAATTCAATTCTTTTTTTTTTAAAAACTAATCCAAAATAGTTAAGTATTGAAATATATTTCCAAGAAATAATGAGGTAGTTAARCCATGTCCAGAATTAGCTGCTCAAGAATTACTTGCTCTGTGCCTTACTTAGGACAATGCATTTAGACATTTACCATGTTTTTAAGAATTAAAACTACAGAGGTAAAAAAGAAAAAGGAAGATCTATATTCCACCTATATGTGATTTCATTATTCAAGATGTGCATTTCTCTACATTTCTCTCAGCTCAATTGTACTAACAGATTTTTTTTWAAAAAACATTTTKAGATAGATGCACCTTCCATTTAGTGTAATATTTGTCAGCTTCATTATTTCACATTGACAGGCACATTTGAGAACTCGCTTAGATTTGCATGCAGTTTGTAAAGTAGCACCCTGCTAGGTGCCCACAGAAGTTCCAGCACATTCCAGGAGAAGACAGAGAAGGGTTTTGCTGTTTTATTTTGTTTGTTTTGAATAAAGACAAGTCTTTTGGGAAATCTTTATACAGTTTCACTGTTTAAAAAGTGGTTGTGCAACCAAGGGCTCTTAAATGCAGAAACACATATTCCCTACCCAGAGGGATCTCTAGACCCTGAATAAGAGCACTCCCAATTCAATTTCTTGTTGCATAAGCTCTCCTTTGTATTTTTATTACAACACTTTTCCCAAGTCACAGCCACCAGTGGGTATTCCTAGTGTTTCTTACCAGAAAGGGGGTTCAACTACCACCTTTCCTGATGTGCTCATTTCCCCCAAACTGGTAACACAGTCAAAACTCAAAGGCACTCAGAGCCAGGAATTGCCCTCGACTGATACCAAAGTACTTTGGATACCAACACTGAAGTTTTCTTGTCTAAACTGTCTACAGCACTCACATTTAAGAAGATTTTTAGTATCCTTGACACTGTTTTAATACTAAGGCTGGCTTTCTAGGTGAGTAAACCCAATACAGGGGGAAAGCAGCAAGCAGCTATTCCTGCTCTTCTCCTTTCCCCTGCTCCCTACTTCTCATCCTCCCAAATTCCAGGAGCCYGACAGGAACCAAACTCCTCTCACTACTTCCCAAGGTCTAACTGTTCCACACAAATGTTCTGAAAAAAATAATGCATTAAATCCAATGCCAAATTACTTTCTGCTGTATAATTTGCTCACTAAGGTAACTACATAATTTCCATTACCTGATATAAATAACATCCAGTAATTAAAATGATGGGTTTCTCAATTTTGGACTGAAATATGAGGGGACATTTGAAAGACAGTCAAAAGAATTCCAAGCAGAACATCCTTATACAAATCTGTCCCTTCAGCTGCTGTATTTCAACGGCAAAGGAAAGTTTTCCCCTTTCAGTTCATAGACAAGGTGTGGGAGTAGATGGAGCAGAGACCTTTCAAAGGAGAACGACCTCCATGAGTCACTGCTCTCACACGAGGCACACCAAATCCTGCTCCTTTGTCGAAAACTTCAGGAAAGAATTTGGGTGCTCTGATTATGTTCTTCTTCTGCTTGGAGCATCCAGAGGAAAATAAGCAAGGCAGGAAAAASAAAGGTCAGTGGACTGTCAGGCTATGTTCACGCCACCCACTCTTGTACAGCTCAGAGTACTTAGAACCTTCCTTACTGGGTGCTCTGCTTATTTATTTTGCCCGTGGTAGCAAAYACACTTCAGTCATCTGCTCAAATGTCTCTGGCATGAGAGGGCAGCAAAGGCTACAGCGACACTGACAGATTCTAAGTAGGTAGAAAAACAGTGGTGTGAAAAACAGTGGCGTTTTTAACAGTCGAAATCACGTTTCTAGGAACTCTGAAGTTTCAGGTAAAATGCTGGCATTGTTTTCTACAGTTCTACATCAGCAGCCCAATCTTCTGGGTTGAGTAGGCAATAAATCCCACCCAGACCCTCCACCAGTRTAGGGGGTTTTATATCCAAGTATTRCCCTCTCATACAAGAGAGGCAGGAAAATAATTTGATTTTGATTTGAACACTTTCCATTTATTATGTGGTTTATCCCCCAGTCTGCTCTCCCCACCTGAGAATGGCATCTGCAAGCAACATAGTTGACCTTTTTAAGGATTTTAAGTGGCTAAATCAGTACAGTGAAAACAAATCCGGTATCATAAAATACACAACATAGCTCCTAGCAGTCAAAACAGATATTATTTTGAATTGATCTCACCAGAGCACTCAGCCCCTGACCTGGTTCAAATTCATCTTCTTCTACCTTGGAATTTCTTATGCTTGTTTTTAATGTCTATAAGCTGTGTATAGACAGCAATTCTGCTCGGATAGGGCGTTCTCTGAGACTTTCTGAAGTTTTTCTAACCCAGCACTGACATCAGTTCTATTTTACATATGTGTTTTAGCAATCTTAAATTCTCCCAAAGTGTTTAACCACAAAAGTAATAACAGATGGTCTAAAGGCCAAAGCGTACAAGACATATAAACACACCAGTAGACCRTAAAAGCAGACAAGCAACAAATTCTCACATATGGGCAGAAAATGAGAAAAAATACAAGAGATATTAATATAAAAATATTATTGTAGATATATAAAAAATAAATAGTAACATGCTTAAATAAGGTAAGCCATGAACAAGGGCACTGCATTAAGATAAATAGTGCAAGCAGTGCAGTGCTTGCAACACAGATTACAGCAAAATACTAGCAGAGAAATGCCCCTAYCGTGCAGTGTTATAAAAACAACATATTACTATTTTAAAATGCTTCTTGAACAAAAGTGTGTTAATTGAATGTTCAATTTCTGGGTTTAGCACTTGGAAGTTTTGATGGGACTGGAATGAACAGTCRCCCACTGGGAAGCAGGGAACCAGCAGCTATCAAAGGGCAGCTAAGTGCACTGCAGACTGCTGATTCAAGGACATATGCAGCAGGCAGGTGAATTTAAAGCCACTATATTCACATCTGTATGCAGCAGGAATCACACAAGGCAATGGAGTAGCGAACGCCTATATGAATAAAATATTGGTYGTTTCCTAAAGGAAGGGACTTGCTTGTGCTACAAACTGAAAAACCTGGTCAAAGGCCATGGTTCGAGGTCCATACAGCTTTGTACGTTTGCTTCCCTTAAAATTCTGTGGCTCTTACTGAATTTCTACACCATGCAGATCAAGGACRTTGCTTTAGAGCATGTGGTCTGCGTGAGCAGTAGCTTCAACTGCAGCATGACCAGATTTACACAAACCTGCTTCCAAGCAGCCTTATCCCACTTGGAAACACACAGGAAAAGAACATCTGAGCAACATGCCCCAGGCCAGGCTCATACRCATGTTCTCAGAGCTCTAACTTCACCGAATCCAGTCGGATTATTCCATATCATGCTACAGCAACGATTCACCCTAAATATGTGATCTAGCATGTGCCACACTTTGATCTGGAGTCCCCGGGTGCTCAGGGACAAGGGAGGTTACAAAAGCTCAGGGACAAAAGTGGTGCTAAACTTGCAGAAGGCAGGTACAGGGTACCCAAAATATATACATGCATATATATGTGTATATATATACACACACACACAGAGGATTTTTCCAAGTGCTAGCTAGCCCCGTGCCAACATGACAGCTTTGCAACACAGGCCACCAGTGCAGCACCAGTCTCCAGACACAGCTTTCCAAACCTCTTCTCTGGAATTATTTTAGCAGTTTCATTCTGTTACTAATGGAGGGATTACAAAAATTACAATAAAAATATAGACCAATTCAGATATGTAACTCTGGGATCACTGACAAGSAAAGTTTCTGGTGGGGGGAAAGGGRAAGCGCAGCAAGATCAGGAGATCTTAGTGCAGAAAGACTAAAGGATGGCCTTAAAAAACAACCATAAGAAAAGCTGGCACTGACCAGGGAAACCAGCATCTGCATTGGAAGCAAAGGATGAAAATRCAGTTGTCAGAAGCAGGAAAAGGAAGGAAATGCAGGTGTGGGCAGAGAGGCACTGCCAAGGAGACACAGCGAGTACTGAGGAGCACAGCACAAGGCACTAGTTCTCATCTTGAAGGCTCTGAAGAATCCTCTTTGCTTCTATTTAAATATATCCAAGAACTGAAACCTGAAGGGAAAGGCGCCAATCAATTCAAGAGAACAGGCTAAAACCACCTCGCTTGTTTAGCCTAACTAAACAAGGCCTAGGAGGATGTATAATTGCTCTCTGAAAACACTTCAGGGACACACCGGCAAGAGAAAAGACATTTTTAACTTAAAGGACAATACTGGCACAGGAACAAATGGGTATAAATCACCTTGAGGACACTTAGGCAGGACATTAGAGGAAGATTTTGAGCAGTTACATGAGAGAAGTTCTGTAAAAGTCTCCCAGGGGAGCAGCCTGGGGAGGCAGTAGGGAGAGAAGCACTTTGAAGATGGGATTTGCTCTGCTYCTGAAAAGGCTCATGTGCTGTGTTTGCAAGCCACAGCAGATGACTGCTTTTGATGACCCAGAAGCTCTTGGAATTCAGTCTCCCCTGTAACCGTATTTGAAATCGGGACTTGCATTTCATCTTGARGCTTCTAAACAAAGTTTGCACAGCTTTAAGAAAACACATGCCTGATTCTCTTCCAGACTACACCACAAAGCCAAAACCATGCCAATTTTCAGGTAAAGAGAATGGGACAYGGCATAGAATGCTTAACACATTTTCATTGTTGCAAAATATTGTAGCAAAATACCCTTAGACTCATCAAAACCAAATCAAAGACACCCACGCTACGCCTTCCTTATGCCAATGGAYAGGTACGTTAAGTCTCAGATATTTRTACAACACAACTTTAGAAATTATGAAGCAATCCTATCATGCATCCTTATTAAGAGTATTTTATGTAGTTTAACATTGCATTAAAATACTCTGCAGAAGAACATTGGAAATGAGGACTAAGTTTCCTGTTAGACTGCACATTGATTGAAGACAAGAACATAAACTAGCTCCTTATTTTCTCTGAAAAATGCTAAACTATAGCACTGGAGCTAATGTTACYCTTATTATTATTGAAGAGCAGAAGACCTTTACAAAAAATGAATATTTGCATAACCCATGAATAAGCAGCAAGATAGATAATGTCAAATTTGCATGAGATAAACTTTTATAAACAGCTAATGTTGCTCTCATTATCCAATTTATAAGTCTTGTTGAGGGCTTTTTAAAATTTTTTAAGAGCCTTATAACTTTCATTTGATAGGTTATAAAAGTGACAACCTGTTTTGGATRTTAACTTCAAATGTTTACCGTATGTCTACAGCTCACACTGCATAAGATCTGCRACAAGCATTTCAGAACACTCCGCATGCCACCTTCCCTGTTAAAGCATTCATACCAACAYTGCTTAGTAAGGAAGAGTCTGATCTGAAATAAGATGAATTTGATGACAATAAACTGACTCTATCCACAAGGATTGTTCCTGAGCTGTAGGGCAACTTTYAGATACCTACTAGTAGCCAGGAAGACAAGTAGGTATCTAACCTCATTGACTTTACCCATATATCACAAAACCATTGAAAACCACTGTCAAAATGTTAACATTTAATGACAGTCTCTAGTATGTTATTTCCTTCTCATTTGTTTCAGACAGAAGAATTTGTCTGTGATTAACAGCAGTTAGCTTTATATGCTGAGGTTTTTTTTCCCCCCTGCACTATTACTGCAATTCTCACACTCACATTTGCTGGAGCTTTGCAATCTCATCTGATTTTGTGAATAGCAGCTGGCACTTTTCACATCATACAGCATTGCAGCTTTACAGTGAGCGGCCCATTTTTCTTTCTCTATTTGAAAACTGAGCAAAACCACGAGTGAACAGAGAGGTCTCYATTCGGTACACACTCCCCAGGTTCAGGCTGGTCTCACTTGGCACCAATACAGTTACAGTCACTTCTAATTTACCCTTTTGTACTGGAAGTAGCGTACCAAGTTCTGGGATTTCTCTCRGCTCGAGCTGGATGAAGCAGACACAAAACAGTTTGCATATAATGAATGGGTTCAGTAGACAGCCTTAATTATCRCCTGGAAGACCCAATTGAGCTCACCCCAGTTGCTTACTCTATTTCAGATATTTGCTACAGAAGTTTAGATAATGCCTGTATTCACTTAAGCTTGTTTATATATGGTAATCTAAGCAGCTGCTTAAAGCATGTATTAACTTTACGTACACTTACAGTAACAAGTTTTACTAAATAACTGTGTATCCTAAAACCTATGTATTACTGCTGGTTTTGAACTGATTTAAAGCTAAAACAATGYCCTCTTTGYGAAAACCCCMCTTCAGTTTTCACTAGGTACACATYGGTATAATTAAAACAATTTCAGTACGGTCTTTCCTGGAAAAACTATGAGACTACAGATTCAAGGCTATGATGCAGAAAAAGAACATGCAGAATTCAAAAGACTGAATGTATTTCCAGGCTTTATAACCAATCCCCTAAACTCAGACTCAACAAGCCCAGGCTGCCATTCTCCCAGCAATCTGTCCGATTTGGGACATTTGGAGAGGCCACTGCTCGTCTGCAAATGGACTCAACGCTGCGAGTTTGCCCCATCGATCACAGCCCGAACGCTTCAGACGTGCAGCGCGTGTGCAGTCCAACCGCACCGTGCGGATGGCTCCAGCTCAGAGCTTCCTGGACGCAGCGCTTATTGCTCATGAGCGTTTRCAAGGAGGCGTTTGCATCACTTGGTGCCTCAGTTCTACCGTTTCCACAACACGAGAAACATTCACTTTGTGCAAATGACTATTTCAAGGCTAGCGCTGACACTTCTTTTTTATTATATCTCTGAATTAACTATAAAACTTTCTTCCCGATCGAGCTATATAAATAACCATATATGCATACTTTATTGAGTGATTATTTCTAATAGGTATTTCAAAGTGTTGCCTGAGGTGCAGAATGATCATTCAGGTACCAAATCATCCTAACGGAGACCAAAATACATGTTATGAACCTAGGAAGCCCTCAAGGAGGGATCAGAGGCTTAATAACTGCTTTCATTAGCCTGGTGGCTTTGGCACCTCAGGGATCTTCCCACTGACTCCAATAGCAGTTGGCATCCCAGGTATCTTCCCCTTGATTCCAATAGCAAATGATGCAACTGTTTCATGAACTAGTTTGTCTATGCTGTTGGGAAACAAGCAGCAAAATTTCATGTAGCTGCAGAGGAATTTTAAATTGGAATAGACTGAAGCCACAGTCCAGTAACAGCAGAAGGGAAGGAGGAACAACTGTCCACAGCCACCAGCTGAACCCTTCCAATGTCTGACCCCACATCTGGGAGCTAAATTACAGCCAAGTTCAGTAAGCAGCTGGACCTGCAGCTCCAGGAAGGATCCTTTCTCAGTACCAGAAAGGCCTCTTTTTCTCCCAAACTGTCTCCTCTTCCCAGAGACATGGTTTAGTAGGTGAGGATTAAAAAAAAAATATCAATTTCTGCACTTTGGTGTTTTCTGTACACAGAGGCCTGCTGGAGTTGAGGGAGATGAAGGGGAGACACTGCAACAGAAACAAGTCAGACTGCACAAAAAAGCAGCAGAGGTAGAGCAAAGATGGAAGGCAGAYTGATCAGGGAGAGACCTTTGAGCAAGGCTGCACAATTTGTGGTCAAATAACACCCCTAGGAAAATCTCTCRCCTCATTCAGCCACACGATGTTGCAGGAAGTGATCCAGTCACACAACTGAACTCATGTCCATACCCTGCTGGGGATTTTGCCCGCTCAGTTTCTAACGGCAAGTTCTCAAAGGTGCTTTTAAAACTTCAGACATGAGAAATAAAACCTAAATTGGCACAACCGTGCAGTTACATCGCTGCTGAGCATAACAACCTGCCATCAGTTATTCCAGCGTGCGCTGAACAGAGGAAGGTTTTTGCAGCTTGCCACCATCCAGTGACAAGTGATTGGCAGCCATTGGAAGAAAACTCCTTGCTTGGATCTGGCTCCGCTCGGGCAAGCCCCACAAGACGACAGCTAGCTCACGAATCAGGCATGTCTTCTCTCCCAGAAACAACCACAAGAGCTAATTTCCTCCTCTTAGTTGTTCTTTCCAAGCCTGGCACATATGCCAGAGACCCCTGAGATATGTGATGTGGGCAAGGCTTATATAGCTCATCCATGGGGACTTCTACTGCAGTTGTTCCTAGGACATCACCTTTAGACTCACTATTTGAGAACTGCTACACGATGCAGTAAAACTTTGGGCCTCCTCATCCTCCTTTATCCCCAAACTTTTATTCCAATATAGCCAAGTGGTGGACAAAGCACAAAGCTGGTGCCTGCACACGAGATGACAGCCTCAGTTCAGAGCACACAGTTAAACTGCAGGGAAACCAGGAGCAAAACCAGCGGAGCACCTAGGCACAGCCCTAAGGTAGCTAAATGAGGCAGATTGGAAGTGAGGGCTTCAGACACATTTAATGAGAGAATGTTGATGCTTCCAGACCTACAGGCCAGATGGTCCTATTTCTGCAAAGCCCAAGGATGGAAGAAAATAAAAGCCTCCAGGTGTATACTGTACATTTCAATCTGTGATAATATTCAAGAAATGACAAGTCTGATAAATTAAAACCCCAGGAGGCAAAGCCAAAAAACAAAGAGAATTTACAGAGAAGATAAAATTTATGCAGTGACTTATGGAAACAAAACAGCAATTAAAGCTGCTTCCTACAAAAGAATTGCTGTAATTTAATCCAGAGTATTTTAGTTTTTCCTTTTATTGTTAAAGCAGAAGTTACTTGGTCTTCACCACTCCTAWAAGTTATTCTTTGCACTTGCACCACCTGGCTTGTCCGCTTCAACTGCTAATGCCTATTATATTGCACACTAATATATTATTTATACCTCACATAAAGTAGCAGCATGGCTATACATAATATTTAAGTTTCACACAGATAGATTCTTTCCTTCGGCAAGGCCCTGCTGAAATAGAAAAGCGGCACATGAGCCAGGCTGACTTAAAAATACCTGTTGGGCAATGATCTTTGATCACAAACCTGGGTAAAACATAATTTGGGTGCTTAACATTTTAAATAGCATTTTAGACTGGCACGAGGCTCTGGTTTCAGTTTAGCTGAACCAGTTTTTACCATTTTACCAAGAATAGTTTTACATAGGTAAACTTGTCCAATTTACTAAAAAAGCTATCACCATAAATATTCTTGATTGAAGGTGGTGTTGCTTGAGCTACAATATATCTAACCTAACTAAGGTGCTCTGAAAGAAAGAGATTTATTTTCTCAACCAGGAAGGGAAACGCACTACTGGACTTATTAAATATACCCAGGTGGGTAATCATATTCCAGTTTCACTGCTTTCAGTAGAACAGCGTCTTACGGCATATTATTTTTGTACCATGCAAACTTTAGTTAAAACTCCAGGTTCTTTGAGAACAAGAGGTTCTTTATTAATTCAATTCAGCTATATTTCACCATCCTGAACCCTTTCATCACCAGGAAATACAGGCATTGCTGTACCAATACTGCCCAAAGGCATGAATTCTGCCATGGAGAGCACCCAGGTCAGACCCCTGAAACAGGAGCCCTACTGAATGTGTTCAACACTACTGTAAAACTCAAGGTGAAAGAAAGAAAAAAGATCTCACTCAATGGATGCGAACTCTGAACACTTGCACTAGGCGAAACAGGCAAGGCAGCAGGCCTGATAAATAACATACCTTTCCAGGGCCCTCATTGGCTTTTTTTTTTTTCCTCCTTTTTCATTTTATCAGAGGAAAATGATGCCAGGCATAAAAAATGAGGATATTTTCTCTACTACTWTTTGCCATCTCATTGCACATTAAGAAAGGTCCCATCACAGTTACCTGGGATATGGATTTATATCAAGAGCTGATTTATAAGAATAGCCAATATTTACCATATAACTAACTTCAGTAAAGATAGCTGCCATGAGAGAGGCACTTTATGGCAAGGGCAACCTTGTAAATTAGACTCACACAGCACAGGCATATTGTATCATTCCCATAGTTGTCCCTAGAAAAGGGGAGATGCTCTCCACTGGGTTCAAGTTTTAAGGTTTTAAGTTTAAGACACCATTTGACTAGCTTTCAGTCTTATTTGCAATTCTTGACACACACACACTTTTATTTTGAGCTTTTATACCTCATTTTCCACTGGCATTCCTCTTCCCGAGCACAAGTTCTCCCTCTAGGTGCTGCTTTGATGCTGCCGCTGAACACAGCCAGCCAGCGGCTGTTTCCACTGGGAACGGTATTAGTGACTATAATGATAATCCCCTTAAATTCCTCCACCAGCCCACTGTGGAATGATCATACCGAGTTTAGCATCACTTGCAGGGAGCATCTCACTCATATCAAATCAGCAGATACGGTATAGTTAAGCCTGAGCTTTGCTGGAACAAGTGCATTCCTTCTTAATTTTTGGCCGTCATCCATTTATCTTTCTTCATCAGGAAGATGAAGAGTGGCAGACAGACTCCCACAACAGGCAAAAKATTAGGGATCATAGCATTTTATCAC
The DNA here is from genome assembly GCA_003342815.1 of Eudromia elegans. Classification (NCBI taxonomy): domain Eukaryota; kingdom Metazoa; phylum Chordata; class Aves; order Tinamiformes; family Tinamidae; genus Eudromia; species Eudromia elegans. The sequence continues at coordinate 1,663,170 of PTEX01000095.1, forward strand.
TATCACTTTTCCTGTTAAAATTCTATTTTTGGGGGTTAGGAACATTTACAGACACAAGTGACAGAARAGTCTTAAATTCATCCCACTTATTTCAGAGGAAAAGAGTTATTTAAGAATACAGATGTTGTGAATTTCACAATAGGACTTCCAAATTTCATAAAAGGACCTCCTGAGTGGTATCAGAATACAACGTCAGGAAAACACAGTATTTACATTGAATTTCTATTATCTTATTTCTGAGCTTCCGAGGCTTAAAAATTGATGCTAAAACCAGCATTTAGCTAAATAAGCAACAGAAGAAGMGTTGGTTGGTTAGAAAAAAATTATTAAAGGAAAAATATTTAAAGGAATTTAGCTTTAGTTGTAAACCCATGGAAAAAGTCGAGGGGGCAAAAAAACAACAACAAAAGTAGATCACAGGTATAAAATGCTGAAGACACACATCTGACTCAGAGTACAATCAATCACATGGACCTCATTCCTGCCCAATCTCTCCATAAAGTTCTCCAGTGAGGAATACCCACAGCAGGCAGTCTTTTCCCTTGTTTCATCACCCTCATTATTGGGAGGTTCTTACTCACATCTACATGGTCACAATTTCATACAATSCTGCACTACCAGCCCCATCGCTGCAAAAGCAACATGAGAATAGTTTGGAGGAACACATGCAGTCCCCGGGATCTACTTAAGCTAATTCACAATCAGTGACCAAAATGAAAAATAAAAGATTATGTATAAGAATAAAAAAAAAAGAAAGAAAAAATGGCTAGAACTCAATTTGCCCCACGATAACACCAAGTTGCACACCAGCCCACTCAAACTGGGTTTATTTAGCCAAGTATAGCCATACTGCCAGCTTGAGACATGCCACGTTCAAACTCAAAGCCAGTAAAGAACCCAACAACAGGAGTTATCTGTGCTGCCTCCTCAGCTGCAGTAGAGTATCCAGGTCACTGGTTTTGTGATTCTCACAGAACTAGTGGAATGATTCAGAAAATGAGGAAAAAAAAAGAACATAGAAATATCTTTGAGCTGTGAGAAATCTGACCAAGACTCTAACCTGGAAAAACACACAAAAGAAACAAAGCAAGCTGCTGCACATCTTAGATGATTCATGATCTACAACATGGTGACATCATCTCCAAAAACCCACTTATTTCAGAAAATCCTGAAGCATTTTGAGGCTGCCCAGCAGAATATGAACAGTCTCATCAGGAAGGGCCAAGAAACTGATTGCAAMAGCCAATAGCTCTTTGGGAAGGTGTGTGAGGATCAATTCTTTAGATATTTAAATATTTATGTAATAAAAATGAATAAAAAGGTCAGTGGATCCATGGAAGAAATGTAACTTAAGGTGACTTCACCCCAAAACACAGGGCCAATAGCACTGCGTGGTTTTCAAATTCCCCACTTCTGTGAAGTGATGCCAGCTTTACTAGCAGGGGCTTGACCTAAATCTTAATTTAGTTTACTTTTTCCTGTTTCCAAATCCAGTCACAAGCCCAAAGCTGCTTGTGAAGGCAACCAGAAAAGTTTTACTTATCAGTAGCAGCATTGGGAAGATTTTTTTTTTTTTCATATGATTGACTGTGGGGTATAAAAATCTGATAATTGATTCTCATGCTTTGACGGCATATCCACTGTTAAAATCATTAGTGTATTTTAAAAAAAAATCTAGGCCTCATTCTGCTTGAAGATATAAAAACATAAAAGCCAATAATTTTGGAAAAACACACGCCATTTCAAAGTAAATGCATTAACAACATCTTACATCCACATTCTTGATAAGCTGTTAATTTTCAAGCTAGATAAATAGTTCTGATATAYAATAAAAAGTCTATGCCCTTATTTATGCTGAGAAACACCTCATTTTACAGTTTACTTTGCAATCACYAAGTCAATTAGTCCCCTGCCTCCTCAAAACTGAATGTAAACAAACAAAAACCATAAAAGGAGCTTTAACTCTTTTGGTCCTCACAAAAAAGTGAAAACTGGAGAAGAGTATGTGTTTTAGAGAGATTATGCAGACTACAGATTTTCCACTGTCATTAATACTTATATACCACACTCCCTTCTCTTTTATACATAGGYCAGTAGGATGTAAAGCTTGTGTATGGGCAATCCCTAATGAGCAGAAATATCTGTTCAAACAACTTGTAAACAACCCTCTCAAATACTTTTGAAAGGCCTCTATTTTTCACTGAAACACTGGCACTAATATTTTAAAAGTTAGAGCTCCTTTAGAATTACGCTTGTTCTAGAAGTCATCCAGTCATGAGAAGTAAATCCCCACAATTCATCCACTTGCATCTACTGMAAATCTGAAGCCACAGATGATGCAAACCTTCAGTAGCTGCTATTCGTGATATCACTGTTGATTGCTTAAACATCATCATCAGCTATTCCACTGCATATCAAAGCATAAAAGTTCAGCAAGTTCTTCCCCAAGCCATTAATCCCATGGGCTGTTCACAACAGAATCAAAGGCATGCAATACAGCCAAAACAAGCAARCCTTACCTCAAAGCAGGATTCTAAACCCAAAGGAATGAAGGCATTGGAGAGCTTTCAGRAGAGCCCCAAGGCCTTCTGCATGTGCATATATACCACACCCAGCTGTGGCCCCTTTAGCTTGATCTSCTATTAACCAATGAAAGGTGGAGTATTGCTTTGAATGCACATCACCTGGGCTCTGATTGCAGCTCCTGCAGCTGAGCTGGGTAAGGAAAAAGCCTTTGGACTCACAAGCAGCACAAGGAACTATTGTTTAGAAATCATCATAATAATGGCCATTGCTGCTCAAAGAACTGTTTACTGATCACAGCACCTACTGAATATATGGAACAGATTATGCAGACCCACTGTGTCTAAATATTAGCTAATAATTAACCACAACACAGCAGAGCTTGTGCAGATCTTTTTGTTATTCCAACTTTGCCTGTCTCAAGAGAATGCGTTCTGAAGCAGGTGGCACAGAAGTCCTCAGCCAGGGCAGTCTTTGTGTTGCAAATGAGCTGAAGAAACTGAATACTTAGCATATATCAACACATTTTATCAGCAGAACTTCAGCATTTGATAAAGACATATGCGTGTCATTAGACAGTCAGACCCTTRGCTACTTGCTATGAACGGAACAAAGTAGAGGCATCATGGCAAATCAAATGTCTCCAGTCACAGTSGGAATAGAAAGGAAGGGGATTGCAATCTTGAACAGTGAATTACATGGCTACATGGTAATAAACTTAGCATTCAGCTGTAAAAGGAGCTGTAAATGGAACCACAAGACCTTGATTTATATCCTAGATAGATCCTGGTTTGAGATCTAGATTAATCCTTTAATAAAGATGCTATCTATCATGGAAAAAGACCTGTCTCTGTTGTTTATTTGCCTATCATGAACAAAGTGTTAATTATGTTGTGCCCAATAGACTASTTCTTCCCTAATACTCGCAGTCTGCCACGCTGCAGTATGTCTTAGTTAGAAATACATTATATTTTAGATTGAAACCGACTTACCAAATTGAAAGCATAATTTTTTGTTATTCTAGGCCACAAAKTGTATTCCCACTTACATTACTATTAAAATAGCAATGGAAAAAAGAAAGAAAAAAAATTCGTAACATTGGAATTATATTTACTAAGTGAATGTCACTGGAGATGAAATAAAGCTATGCTTACTTTCAAGAATGTCAACTGTAACAGTTGTAAATATATTTCTGCATAAAAGGATGTAAACATCATAGCATCAGGTACCCTGCCAGCTCTCTAGCACCTTGARGAGAAACATCCTCAGGACAGCAGCTCACTCACAATCCTATCTGATATTTGCTTTGTTATAGGAACTGAATAAAGTTACTTGGAGAGAAAAGGATTCACCTAATCACAGCTAAGATGGGAGGTAAATGATCTTTGTTTGGTCCCAGCTGACATGGTCTGTTGCTGATTTGTGACTGCAATCACATCAGGTGGCAATGCTACAAAATGAGCATTTCCCTATGCCCGATGCTTTCAGGTCAAAATGAASAGTTGTAAAACAGCTTCCAAGTATTYGCCTACTCTAAATTCASATACAGTGATTTCCCATTTCCCCYTATTGCCCGCTTACATAATTCCTTYAAATCTACTGKTCTCATGAAATTGAAATGTATGAAAATGTATCTTGAAAGTCAATGACAATTATCTACAGTTTTAATATCAAACTTGTAAATCTACTTGGTTAAAGAAAAGAAAGAAATGCACTAGCTGCACCATCCAGAAATGGAAGATTATGTTGCTAAAATCAGGTATTTCTAGCTTGAAAGGTAGTCTAAGTTTACCATAAAAGCACAACTTTATTGTTTTTAATTAATAATTTATTTTAATTCTCTGGGGTTTTTTTCCCAGCAATTAAGTATCAGTATAATTTGCTGAATTAAACAGCAGTCAGGAGCCTCATTACATAACATTAGCCCGTGCTCACACTGAGCCCAACCATCGTGGAAACCAGTGACAGTATTCCATTGATTTCTGTAAGTTTTGCATAAGATCCATAATCGTTTCATCCAAACCAATACAATGTTGGCATTTTTTCAGTATACTTTTGCAGTATTCCTTATTTGCTTCCCCTGTGGTGACTACCATCTCTAAAAAAGATAATGATTTTATTTTGCAATTGAAAACAAACCAACAGTTATTTTTGCARATCTTCTATATCCTTTAATTCAAATTCTAAGGATTACCTATGTAACACGGCTATTTTAACAGGACTCTGCTAACTTTATCTGAAGTCTTTAGATTAGAAATATTGGGAGATGTCAGAAATGTAAATTCTCATAATTCTTGTATTTGGATGTTTTGTTCCCATGCCATCTGCAATTCAAGCACTCAGCCTTATTTAAAAAACAAAAATCTAAACTTTTAGTCTCATCAGCTCAGCTTTGGCTTAAAACAGTGGTTTGGACAAATGTTCAGATGAATTCTCTTTTTATTATTTTATCTTGTAATCCTGGGGATTGCATTTTGTTATCATAGTAAACTAAAACGTTTTAGCCCTGCCAGGTTGTCGGGACTGTCAATTCTTTGGCTTCAAATCTACAGTGCATCGTTGTGTACATCTTTGTGCCCCATCCTTCCCCTGCCACACACCTTTTATTTTCTTTTGGTAAGCAAAGAAAGAAACACATAAAAGCTGCAGTAAAACCTTCATAGAAAGTTAATTATACTTCTGGTTTACTCGTTGCAAGAGATAAAAACTTTTTTTTTCCTGAATGTGTTGAAATAACCATTATAATTTGATTCTCTACTCATATCAGAAGCACTTCCACCCGTTTAAGAGCTCCAGCCTTCCTCTGAAGAAAATTCCAGTCAATGGCCATGTAGCCCTGATTGAAACATGCACCATTTTGGCCTTTTAATTTTGTTTTCATTTACTTTAGAGATAACAGAAGAGTGATGTTAATGTTTTGTAGCTGAGACACCTGTATGTTGTCAAATCTCCTTTAATACACGGTGGTAAAAAMTGCCTATCTGATGTTCAACCTGTACTCACACTACCCAAAATGTTTTTGCTCCTGATTTACATGATTAACTTATTTAATGAGGCAGAAAGAAAGTCTCATCCATTGTAGTTAGTCACAAGCAATGCAGTACTGAATAAACAGTAGCAGCACATTAATCTCTCTGACTTTTCATTATTATCCACTAACAGGAATACATTTATACCTGCTTTCATGGTTAAATGTATTTGCTGTGGTCTGGCTTTAGGAACAGAAGAGAAAAAAGGCAACCTCAAAATTATGCTATGGCGTATTAAAAAGTGAGAATATCAAATACTAAAGTAAATGCATTAGAGCCCAAGAGGAGGTGCAGTTTATGCCCGTCCATCTGCTGGAGGTCACAGAGAGCTGACACCATTAGCCGCATTTTGGGAGGGCAAGTGTATCCGACCAGTCACACAGGAAGGTGTAGAGAGCATCGCTGCTCTCCCTGTTCTCCTTTGAGGGGCCAGTAAAATGTCTGAGATGAACCAAAGACCTTGCCCTTCTCAGCACCGGAGRGCCAAGTCCATGGACCTTTCATATACATGAATTTGTGGGTTTGTTCTGCTGCGTTCTCCTATCATTTTCCCTAAAAAGAGGTAAAAAATAGAGGTATTTGGTGCCTCACTTTAGCTTGAACATCAGCACCTGACTGTACCTTGTATGCACCCTCTAAGCATCTAGTATGATGGGAACACGTTGATGAGAAAAGGCACTTGAAGACCCCAGCGTATGGTCTAAGCCRGGGCTGTGTAAGTCACTTGTTTTGGAAAGTTTTGCTTCCCCCTGCACAGGAGGTTTGCTCGAGTACAGCTGTAGTCACAAACCTGCTCTGAACRTCCATCTCCCCTGGCTGGGCTCCTCCAGCCAGTGAAACTCATAATCTCACTCTGATAAAGAGGATTATGAAAATAAAGAAGTAAAACGAGCAAAACCTGCTTCTTGTCTGGTTTTAGCCTTGTGGAGAGTTGAAAAAAACCATCTGGCTGGGAGGTCCAGATACTCAGCTGCTGGGAATGCAAAGGAGCAGGATTGCAATCTTCCTAATCCACTGTCTAGTGCAAAGAAAGGAAAATGGTTTTGAAAGGTGTAGAAGCTCTTTTAGGCAAAAGAGGGAAGTAGCAATTAATAGAAAAATAGCAATTTCTAAATGTAGAAAACTGGTAAGGAAAAACTGAAGACACAGGAAAAAAAACAGGCATGATAATGCAAAGAAAGGCTGGAATTTGCTTTTTTTTTTTTCTGAACACATTTGAATAGGAAAAACATTGCAGTAATTTAAGTTATTAGGAGGTAGGGTGGTAACTTTGTTAGTAGCATCACAGAGAAGGAACAGAGTTTAATAATTATTTAATAATTATTTCTCGTCTGTATTTGGAGAATATTTGGAGAAAAGATGAGCACACCTCTAGTAATGGAAGTTCAGAGCAGACAGCATCTACCTGGGATCACCGGTAAATCAATATTGCTCATGATTCCCAGCTTAATAAATCTTGGAGCTTCACGTAAGACTCCAGGAAGCTGTAAAGTTGTGTAGTTGTACTAAGAGCTTTGTAAAATATCTGATAAAATATCGAACCCTCGCATGTAGGTAATACCCTGAAGACAAATAAGAAGAATTGCTTGGCTATTTGATAAACTCAACAAGAAGTTAGCTGCCAAGAATTGCCCTTGAGGGAGGGGGAACTTGAACAGGGCTCCTACAATGAAAATTAAATAGAGTCCTAACTAAGATATTAAATGGTTTAGAAATAAAACATAAAATCAATGCGGATAAAATCTGCAGATCACAAAAGGAATAACCAGATGATATAACCCAAGGCCAGGGCAGTCATAGGAGGCAACACAGATTGCTTGGTAAGCTGGGAACGTTCAAATAAGACGCACCTTAACACAGCTGTATGCACCATTGTGCCCTCTACACCCACCATACTCACCGAGTGAGGCTGTGCCCCTGGGTGAGACAGGGGTTATAGGACATTAACAGGTTAACATGAGCTGCAGTCATAATAATGTGGTTTCAACGTGGTGCTTCCTAAATGTTTGTGAATAGTGAGTTATTTTTTATGTTGATGAAACCAKATAAAGCTATTATTTTTCATCAAAAATATTGAAACAGCTGAAAGAACTATAAATTGTCCCCAGGGCAAGAAAGACTCCTACAGTTGAAGGCAGAGGTTTTATGTTTATCAAAAAGAAGACAAAGGTGACTTGATTAGAAAGTGCATATGCTACTGAAGAAGTGAGCAACAGACTTAATTCTGTTGCAAAGCCACGGTAATAACCAACCCTTGCAAGGTAAGCCAGGCAAATTGAAACGATGCCCACATTTTGAACATGAGAGATGAGCAAGTGGAGCAAACTGAGAGAAAGACCAAATCTTTGCCAATAAATTTTGGGTAGTCTGTTRTTCTAGGAACTTTCGCTCTGACCACAAAGTCCATTCTGCAGGTAAGAAATGGCATTAATAGATTTTTATTTTCCAGAGGAAAAGCTTTACTCAGGAAGCTCCTAAACACCATTAATCAAATCAGCCACTGTATTATTTCTGAATTTCCCAMAAATTAAATGGGACTGATTGTGATAAAAAATAATGTACATAATAAACATTAAAAATATATATACAAAATAGAGATTCAGAAGATAAAAAAGAACCAGTATTACCTGCTTATGTTCCTGCTTGTTTTGTTCAAGAAATATAACCCATCTCTGTCTTGCACTTCTAAATTCTTTCTCTATGGCTGACCTGGTCAAAGGGTTATTCAGAAATGAACACACCAGTAACCATGCACACTGCATTAGGTAACAATAAATCTGAATTAGCCATACCTTCATAGACTTCCAGCAGCATCATATATTAATTCCCAGTTTGGAAGAGCTTTGCCTGTCACTTTATGTATCTTATATATTCCAGCTCATCTATTCAAAACAAAACTGTGTTGCAACTCTAATATTCCATCATCTTAGAGCAGTACTAGAGAAGAGATTTCATCTACTGTAGTTTTTCAATATTTTTTCAGTATTTATAGCAGAGACTAGAGTCAGGAAAAAAAAGTGAATGGAATAATTTTCCATAAGAAAATGGAGTTGCTTCTATATCAAAAACATTTTGTAGTGAAAATCTAGAAATGAATTATTTTGATCTTATCAGTTGAAGAAGGTGAAAAGGTTCTCTGCTGTGCTGCAATGTTCCATAATATTCCATTTTGCTCAAATACACAAGAATAGGGAAAGTTTTTTTCCGCTGAGGAGTTACTGTGAGACAAAATAGAGGCAGCTGTAATGCAGCAAGGTGCAGAAATAAGAATAGAAATACGCACTAACAGAAAATATTCTTAAAAATTGGGAAATTGGGGGTGAAACTGAGAACGGAACAATTACAAGTTCTGTTCCTTTACTCTGCTGAGTCTGCAGAGAAGACATACTCTTTGGTTACGAAAAGCAGCATTTATGCAAACCTGAGCACAGTTCAGCCTGATTAATCTCTGTATTGGCTTGGAGCGTTCACTACCTACGTGGGAAAGAAGATTTTACCATGTTGCTTGACATAAACATCTTGCTTGTTCCTTATATCTTGTACAAAACTGAGATTTTGATAGCAACAGAGTTATAGACTTTTGTTGGATAAATACATAAATGAAAATATATATACACTGATATATATATACACAYACACAYGCATACTATATTGTACAACATTATACCAGCCATGTCATTTTTTGTACTCAAAAGTACATATATTTAGCAAAACCAACCTAAATGCAATTTACTATTTAAATTAACATTTCAKCAGTGAAAGAATATGTTGTGATAGAATAACGACAGGTAATGACAGTCTCCAGCACCTCTGACATTCAAAATAAACGAAACATCTCTTATTAAAACTAAAACCACTTCAACCTGCATGCTAGCTATCATTCGCTCACCACTAGCCTACCGCCTTACAGGACTAGCCTGCAAAAAGCAGCATCCCGACCCCTTCCCACATGCAATAAAACAAGACACCAAGTTTCTACCATCACACCCCTCTCCTCAAGCTGTTTGGTTCCTGCTCTATCAGAGGTCTCGCTTTCGCTCACAAGGGTGCAGATTTTCTGTATGCTCTCTGCTTTTGATGACTTACACATAATACTGTCAAGAGATTTGCCCCGAAAAAGGCTCACTGAACACCACAGGCATTTTAATGTATACACTAGCTGCAATCGCTTATAAATCAAGCACAACTATAGCAATAAACTGACAGTTAAGCTGTACTCCATTTACTTCTGCAGCAATAAACAATAGGAACTATGATCCATACAATGAATCTTTCATGTAATGTGATTTTTTTTTTAGGGCTGTCAATAATGCTGAAGTAAAAAGGTTTAATCACTGCATTACAGGTGTGACATTTCCATAAGTTCTTGAAAGCACAGGAAAATCTAACTATGGAAGGGATAAAATGTGGACCCRTCCCAGCCCTAGGCTTGGCCTGTTGGACTCAAGAGGGGTCGTCAATAGTCACAACATAGCCTGGAGTGTTAGGCTTCATGTTCAYGGTTTGCTACTGATGCCTATTTTAAGAGCAAAACCGCAAAATCTTGACTCTTTATATGACATTTCAGCATATATATATGAATACAGGCTCATATATTACYGGCTTGAAACATATGGAAGTATTATTCAGAACCAAGCAAGTTGCTGTTGTCCAAATTACCTAGAGAATGTTTGCGGTTTCTCAAATTTAGCAAGCCCCTCTCTGCCTCCAGCTGCTGTAGGGAAGATGTTTTTCTACCTTTACCTTAACAAGCACATACGGGGCCCTTAAAGTTGTTGATGTCACTAAGAATGTGAAAAATTGCACTGCTGTATAACACACATTATTAATATAGGCCTAATTAAGTCATTTGATGTTATAATACTGCAGCCTATAAAACAACTCTCAAAGGAGTGCAAGATTACGTTTGTACTGGAATTTGACTTCATGATTTTATTCTTCGTTCCTTCATCCGAGTCTGAACTGTTTAAGGCATTTTTTCCTGTAAATAGCTGATCACTAGGATAAATTGAGGARATGTGGAACTTTGCGCTCCCAGCATCAGGAAGTTTTCTTGCAGGCAATAGGAAATGCTGATGTTCCAGATCTGCATTTGTTCCCATGAACTGAGTCTTGCCTGAGCTACATCCCCACTATATTTTTGTTGATCCATGGAGAATGGAGATAGTGAATGAGAGGCTTACTTTCCTAAATGTGTGAATTCCACGTGAACTTTAGGAGCTCTGTAAAGGAACTGGTCCAAAGATCTATTGAGCTCGAGGGACGGATCTGCAGGAAGAGACAGAACAAGGAATCCACCTTCTACAATTACAGCGGTTTTCTGCTATCAGCAAATAAAGGTTATAATTCCTTTCCTCAAGTCTCYCAAGGTCAACTTATTTCTCTTCCCTACATGGTTACATATGGAAAATCTGTGCAGATGTGGCCATGAATGGCTCTATCACTTTCCTCTGAAAAAGAAAAAAAGGAATAAATCTCTCWCACTTGAAACAAAAACACATTTCTAAAAATACCCAGAGACAACCAGCAAGAGCAAGAAAACTTTCTGACACTGAGTGCGACGTTCCACATCTCCGCAATTATCCTCGTGTTCAAATAAAACACAAGAATTGCGCAGCCGAATCAAAATTCATGCCAGCTCTGCATTAGCTACAGCCTACCCAGACATGATACAGTTATTATGTGCAACCATTTCAATTACAAAGACTGCTAAACCATGTAATTTGACAGCCACTTCATACAGTATCTCTTTAGATGATCTGACAATAAGGATCAGGGCTTGCAAATTGAGTGTCAGCTCCTCAATCCCCTGTGAGAGCTAGCATTTATTTTAAAATCTATTTTCCCATTTTAATTGTGGCTGCAATGTGTCCACACACTCCGTCTCGGTTGCTTTGGATGACAAGCAGCAGACCCCAAACATGCTGTATGAGAAAGAGTTGAGTTACTGAAAATATGCACTACCCGCAGTGTGTTTTCAGGCCTGTATTTATATCCTCCACAACACTTGATCAGCTTTTTATGCTTCAACATGATGTATATTACTTAAGAATTAATGAAGAGTATGGCAGCAGAAGTGTTTTCATAAGAATTATTCACTCTTTGGAATTTTAAGATTATTCAGCARTCTGGTCAGTGTTAGTTTTTGTAAATTAATTTTGAAATTCAGTAATAACAGTCAAGGTAAACAACAGAAGAGCTTTCACGATGTGGCACCTGCCAAGGCACAGCCTGAAATATCAAGTATATAAAACCTGCGTCAGAGATCCCAACAAACTGTACAATAAAATGAGCCCAAAGGGACAAATGGATTCACTAAGTAGACTTAATTTAGTATCACTCAGAAAATCCATACTTTTCTTTTTTTGGTCATAGCTTCCCATATATTTGTTGCTTTAAGATGTATGTAGTGTATCCGGGGACCACTGGAAGCAATATTAAGACAGTAGCAGCCTGAAATACTACCCATATATGGTTGAATGGTAATCACACTCCCACCAGGAGATCATTTAATGCAACRTTTTATTTTTCAAAATACTTTCCTCAAGAGACCTCTAGTACAGTATTTTCAGCAGAAGAGTTTCATTTTATTGGTGCCTCAACATTGAAGATTTTTCTCCATTTCTCTTCCAACAGAAAACATACAATCATTCATAATTATTATAACTAAGATCACATTTACCAAGCAATACCATATTCTTGAAATAAGTCAAATTATTGTAGCTATAAAATATCCTCTCACCTCTCTACCACYAGGACACAGTATTAGTCTTTCTTCACTGACCTCATTGCCCCCTCTGATTATGCTCGTAACTAAAGYGAGAGCCAATGTATTTTTAGCCCATTTTAGTCCATTTTAATTTTGCTGATTTTACAAAACCATAAGAAAGCACTCACCAGATGAATCATTATTTGAAGAAAATATAAAGATGCAAATTAAATAAGCAGCTATCATGTTTGTATAATTATGAACATCAGATGCCTTCTGCATTAGTAATTGAAGAGAATTTAAGCCTCAATTTGGTGAAATAAACAGTTGTATCCCAAAACAAATAATGAAGATAATGCAATAGCTTCTTCCTCTACACAGCTTTTTCCCAAAGAAAACATGGGGCTTCTTTCTACCATTACTTGAAACTCCGTTAGGTGACTCGAGTCCCTCAGGTAACTGTAGAAGTTACTGCTTGTCTCATCCAAGTGCCRATAATTTCCTGCCAGCTCTTCAGTCATTCCTCATTCACTAGAAYGTGCAACATCCCGTGAGCTCAGTCTAGGGACCATAATTACAGCAGTAAGTGGTGCAAGGACGCACTTCCCTGGGCTCATTCTTCAGTACTCCGTTTAGTAGTACCCATGCCGCTCCAAACTGAACCCTGGGCACTGTCCAGTTTCAAAGCATTTAGGTGTTGGCAGCAATTACTCAACATTGAGGATTTGGGTGCTGGTTAATACCACAAGCCAAGGGACAGCTGGTTATCTTATCTTATCCTGGAGACTGCATCAGTTATTGCTAGTGCAGGTAGAAGAGAGGGACTGCAATAGCTATTCTGTGCCCATTCTCACTAGCTACAAATACAGATCCAAATATTTCACGGCACTTAACACAGGCTTGGTCCAAGGTKTGACCTTTTCAAAAAACTAAATAAATTAACCCCACTACTCTCTAAAACTTGGTTTGCAAATATTATTCCTATTAGTATTAACTTTTCAAATTACTTTTTAAATTACAATGTGGTCCATTGTGCTCCATTGTTTCAAAACTAGCACACTTTCCTAAAACACTAATTCCCTCTTCAATGTGGATAACTTACTCTTGGAACACATGACACAATACAGTCTGCTTAACATAATATATAACTTCTACAACAGCCTTTTCAATTTAGGAAACTAATTTGAAACTTCTTTCAGTGTTTGACCTATTTCTAAATCCCTTTGAGTAAAAGTTGAAAGAATGTAAACTAATATTAAGTAGTATCTTATCTCCTTTGCTTAAAATCTCAACTAATATTGCACCTGAATATTCATGTCCAGGTTTGTCTAATTTTGTTAAAGAAACGAGAGCTGTAAGTATTGCTTCTCCCTCATTACATACAAAACTCTAGAAAATGGTATCATAAATGAACAATTCACTTTTCTTAGGTATGCATTTCTTACAAGATAGCACCAGGAAGTCATCATTTAAAACCAAGATGCAATAAATATATGGTGGAATATTTATTTTAGTCTTACCCCAGCCATTTTTTTCCTGCTCCCTGAGGCTAATAGAGCTTGGGCAGTGAAGAAGAGAACCCCTCCTATCAGCCCGTGCTMACCTCTGCTGGCCATGAACACCATTAGGTGTCTAATGGAGCTTGCTTGCCATGGCAGGCAGGGAGTAGTTAATGAGACTGAGCACTGCATAATTTACTTGGAAATGGTCAATTCTGTATGTTTGGGAATAAGCACATAGAAAGCTTAATGCACAAGGGTTATATGCCAAAGGCATAAATGGCTMTCCAATCTTCTTTACCATTTGCTGACCCCACTTGATGCAAGGTGATGTTACAGCAGAGCTCTGGTGCCAATTACCATAGACATCGATAGGAATTCACAAAATGTCAGTAGTKTGCCTTGCACCAGCAAGCTTCAGCTGCAGGGACACATCCTGCTGCCTTGGAAGGAGACTGACATAATTCCCTGCCAAACATACAGTATGTCAGCATTAGCCTTATGATACAGCAACCCGCTACTTAGCAGCTAGAGGAAAGCACCAGCTTGATGAATTTTGGGCAGTCTCCCATACAAAACCAGGTCTCTCCTGGCAGTCCCAAAAGAAGGCCAAGGATTCAGTAGGAAAAGTGGAGGTTTCTTTCAGCGATTACAGAGGGTTGCACTAGTGAGGGACCAGAATCACTACAAATGAACAGAAACTCACCTCGCCAACCTTTATGTGGACAAATACTCTATAGAGAAGCTTCCATTTTGCAAGGCTTTAAAATACTCAAATATAAAAAGCYGGTTTTATCATCTGAAATTTCCTATTATATAGCCTTGTTTTCTCCTGCATTTCATATTTTCTAAAAATCAGCCCAGATGAGCAAAATATTTTCATTACAAAAAGCTTAAAAGAACCAAGTAGTTTTGCAAAAAYGTTTCTACTGAACTATTTTTATTGGGAAAAAAATCCATATGGTGTGGATAATAAATGTTATATTCACAGCCTCTTCCGTCTCCCTGTTATTCCTTGGGAAAGAGTTAGGAGAGAAAGGAAAGGTAGCAGAAATAAAAAAGCAATTATAGAAACAATTCCTCAAAAATACTTCAAGCAAAAACAAAAATTTAATTTTAAATAATATTCTGAAAATTGCAGAAGAAAATTAACATTTGCATAGAGCACAAACAGGGAGGAGCCTCAGTCTGAACAAYTAACTGAAATATTATAAGCATCTAAAAGACATCTAAAAGACAATATATTTTTGTTGTGAATTAAAATATTCAAATTTTCAGAGAACCTCACTGTGTCTGGTCTAATAATAATTTATTAAAGATCTCCATGGCTGACTCTCATTCTGTTCAGAAAGTAATGGTGAACAACCTAATACAAAATACTTGTATTTAAATAAATATCTCTTAAAAGGAATCAGTCTTCTTCCAGTGATTATCGCTTAACTGCAGTCCAATACTATCTGAATATACTCACCAATTYCAATAAATCAAGACAAGATGAATGATTGTCTGCACCGTCACAGATGAAAAAAAATACGGTTTCAAAAGCCATCTGTTTTAGTAAGATGATAATTGGGGCCCTAGATGCTAAATTCAAGGACTCAGAACCCATATAGCTAGGCCCACRTAATCCCAAACTAAACAGACCCCTTGTTGCTACCTACTCTCCATGAGCTCTATTTCTCAAGTATTAATTGTCTCTGAAAGTTATGGTAAAATAAACTTCTAACATTTTAAAAGCAGTAAATGTCAGTATAACCCATGTATGGTGCATGATTTTCTAAATATTCTTATTACTTCTGGATATTTTAATGTCTAATACCAACCAAATTMATCTCCACAGAGACTGTTAATACTAAAAAAAGAATATCAACCACATAGCTACATTTTACCTTTTACCACATTTACATTTTAGATGAGTAACTAATTTAACTTCCTGGAAAAAAAAAAAGAAAAACACAGAAAAAATATAATAAATTAAAACCTCAAGCGCCTGCCAAACTTAGGCTGGCACTGCTAGGTATGAGACATTCACATTTATATTCATCTGTGGAAGGTATAACCCTGGGACACAGTGGCTGTTTATTCCAGATAATTGTATTTTGGTATGGCAATGAAGCTGACAGATTCTCTACACTGCAGAATTTCCTACAACTCAAGATGCTGCATTTTACTGTTGCTAGTGGATGGCACAGTCCATGGGCTAGAAGACTTCTCTGCACTGCAAAAAAGGTCCAGCTGCAGTAACTTTTGAGTGGTTCTTAGTTCTGCTTCCTCCACATGARTCCAATATCTTGAATTGATCCATAATGCTGACCTTCGGATTATCTGCAAAGAACTAGTTTTCTTTCAGGACTTTCTCTTACAATTCCTACCAAAAAARAAAAAAAAATATATATATATATATATCTCCCATATGGCAGCTATATTGCGCATGGAGGGTCAATGTTCTGGGGGGTATTTTCTTCATCTTTGTGGTGTTTCACTTTTGAGATACTCCCTTATGGAATTTCGGTCTGTCTTCTCAATGTTTTCTGTAGAAGGCTTTTGGTCTGACTTCACGGATTGAAGAAGAGATGAAGTGTATCTCTGGATAAACAAGTCTGGAAAAACAAGCATGGGCCCTAYATATGCTGCAGTGATTAGAAAGTAATTACAAACAAAAGAAAAACAGATTTACATTTAACCTTCTCCAAGCTTGAAAACACAGACTCCTGCAAATTTTTGTTTAAAAATAGAACAGAAATAAAATGATTCCTAAATGTGCTCTGAAGAATATACTAACTTTTGCTTCATTTCATTACTGAAAAACATTACCAATTTTGTTCATTACCAGAAGTCTCAATTTTGAGTTGCATCTTGAGGGCATTTGACAAGGTTCGCCTATAAATGCAGTACAGTAATTACTTTTTTGAAGTGCACTGGAAAAAAAGGAAATGAAGTCAGCAGGTTTATGATCTCAGAGCTTTTTGATTTAATTAAAAGTCATTAAAAGCAACCCTCGCCATTCGATTGCTGAATGTGCCCAAATAGAAACCTTAAGTCTGAAGCTACAAGTTCCAGGCTTTACAGCCGGCTCAGGTAGAATATATAGCAAAATACAAGGCTTCATCTGCGCTGTAAAGAACAAAGCAGACATGACAATAACACCAAGATAATTTGAAAAAAAATTAAGCAGTGAGTCTGATGTGATTAAAGGTTAAACTTCATATAAGTAAAACACAGGCATYTGTACTATATTCCCTTCATGAATGCATTGTGTATGAAATCTTTTCTTGATTTATGACATTAGAAATTTTCTAAGTCACCCGTTCTAATGCACAYACTCTGTCACAGCTGAATCACCCGCTAATGTACTATATTCCCTGATGAGCTGGCCAATTTAATATCCAGGCTGATGCCAGAATCTGAACACAATGAGTGCCCCTTCATTGACATTCTGGTRTAATATCTAATAACAATTAGATTTCTTTTCCTTGGAATTGTATCATGCTATTGTCATTCCAACAACAGATGCTTTTCTTATAAACCACTGAATTTACTCAAAATTAAATGTCAGRCGGACCAAGTAAATGCACAGTCCATGAACCTGCACTAAGGAAAACGAGCTCACATCTGTCTCATTACAATATATTGTATTTTCATTTCATTTACTTTCAACTCTTTGTATAATTTCAAACGATTTTTCAATCTCCAAACCAAGTGGCATCTTTGAAAAAGTTAGCTGGCATTTTTTCCTTGCTATGTCAAAAATATATTATTCATTTGTTTATTTTTACAGGGTCACATGAGATCCCTGTGCAAAACTGCTCTCAAAAATACACTGCTTAACCAGATAGCAAAACAACACTAGAAATCACTATGCAGAAGTTACAGTTACTAGAGTGTAATTGTAGGCACCATGTACATCAATGAGTGTAAGTTTATGCAATGCATAATTATATGAATGGGATTTCACAGATGAAAGTAAGAACCTGACAGTTTTACAGATATTTTGTGATGCAGGTAACATCTCAAGGAGTTCCTAAAGTAGCTGACTAAGGAGTTAGGTCATTGGCTATTTTCTGATACATCACACAGTTGCACCTTTRGATACCTCAGTACACTGGAAAAGGTCTTGTTACTAAATGCAGTATCTGCAAGTGAAAGCAATTGCTTGTAGTTGGATACCAAGCCTGCAAACCAGTCTGCAACAAGAAACAATAATGAGAGCATTACTAAAATACAAGAGCACAACAAACAGTTTGTCTGATAGTCTTAAAAATATATAGCAAGAAAACAAAAAGCCGTGAATTCTGAGRAATTCTAAAATTAGGCTGATGTGGTTTGAAGGGCAGCTCCATTCCTCCATATGAGGTGATCTGTCAGTTGGTAAAGGGGTTATACYTTTACCTCAATGTGATGGCCATGCTTTTGCACATTCAGAAACTACAAAATTTTCAGACTGAAGACACCTGTTTCATCAAAGGTTAATCTGCCTATTCTCAACCTTGAAATATTTTCTTTATTGTTCAGAATTTTAAACGAACGTTTTACTGTCAAGTTCCTTGGCAGCAGTCCATGTGAGTTGGGAGCGTAGTCAGAATATGAATGAGAAAATTAATTAGTTGGTGACAGTTTAGAATATTAGTTTTCAGCTGCCACTTTTTATTAGGTCTCTCTCTCTTCCTGGATGTGTGTGTGAAGTGACTGTCAGCCCACTCCAGAAATACGCAGGATGTTTAAAAAAAAAATTCACACCACAGACTGATTTATTCCATCTCACTCATTGAGGGGGAAAAAAGCAAAATACTATGTGTATTTAAGCTGAGTGTGGGAAAATTGYGTTGATATATAGGTTTATCTGCGCTCTGGTCTACCAGATTGCATGAAGAATCCCAATTCTCACATACTATGACAATTTTTGAGACCAAAAGAGAAAAAAAAAATATTGGTTTTGCCAAGTGGTCCGCTGCCATATAGCACTATTGCCCAAATGCCTACAGATGTACTTTGCATCTCCTTAGGACTGCTAAGCCCCAAAGGTTCTTGATGAGGAAAGGGATCCAGTAAGAAACCGTGATAGAATGCAGGAGAATGCAGGAGTAATCCCATAGCTTAGTAGGAATATATGGATGTTTGGGACCTTTACATCAAAAAATGAAGCTTCATGGCTAGGATGGACTGCCATTCAGGAGGCAGTTGTTCATAATGTTTACAGTAAAAATGAAGTTCGCTGCCTTAGGAAYGAGAGTTTTATAAAAAGGAAAATATTTAATTAATAATTTAATGAAGTTATTTAAGGAAAAAAGAATTCTAATAGAATTACTAGAACTCTGGATAAGATTAGCTTTTTAACCTTGTGGAATTCAACACAAGTCATTGCAAGGTTGATATGATAGTGTAATGGCTTTCTCATCACTGTGCTTTAGCTTATTATTATGTTTTATTATTGAACATTGCCATTTTAATATATCTCATTTATACTCCCCTGACATACAAAAAAATCAACTTTCAGATCTTGACAGAGCATTTGTAGCTCTATAACGTTGCTGCATAAATGTGACCATGCAGATCTTAATAAAACGYCACTGTTTCTGGGAAGACTTCAGTGCAAATGTTTTTATTTAGACGAAAACCGATTGCCACGGC
This sequence comes from Eudromia elegans, assembly GCA_003342815.1. Classification (NCBI taxonomy): domain Eukaryota; kingdom Metazoa; phylum Chordata; class Aves; order Tinamiformes; family Tinamidae; genus Eudromia; species Eudromia elegans. The sequence continues at coordinate 1,682,558 of PTEX01000095.1, forward strand.
ACTAACAGCCCTTGTTCTGCAAAATTTCTCTTTAGTCCAGCCTGTTTTAGAAGCCTACAGCTGTCAAACCTTGTCTCTTCTTCACTGATCCCTCAAACAGATGCACTTTGTTTGTTCTTATAATAAAACATGTGTCTGTCCTTTAGCTGATTAGTGCCTCCATGAGAACGTAACAAGATATTCAGTGTTTCAAAAGGTTTGCACATCAAAGAGAACTTTAAGCAGCTTTGTGAAATGAATTTGATTTCTTAAAACCTCCGAACTATAAAAGCAGGGCACTGGAGGAGCTTGTCGATGCCTTGGATCTTGCCTAATTAGTATATGTAAGTGTTCCAGATACTCATCTTTGTCTACAAAATTCCTGTGCTTTCTGCATGTCAAAACACTACCAGCCTAGCTTTTCTAAATAATTCCTACCACTTCATTTCAGAATACATTCTTGAAATAAACACAGATTTAAAAAAAAAAAAAATCTATTTACAATTAAAGGAAACAAATCTTTGCAATAACCCTTTACATCTGCAGAAAGATAAAGAGCATCATGTGAACAGGCACAGTAATGGTCTTTTTCCWCACCAGTCTTCTGGTTTTATCTTGGTTTGCACCATGCAGCCCTGTCATGYTTGTCCCATGAGCATCTTCTTGGAAAGCTTTCCCTTAGGACAGTCACCAGTGCAGCACACTTGGCTGGTGAACAACGAAACTCCATATGCATTTCCAAAAGCACCTAAAATATTGCTTCTATAATGCTCAAAGAGTGCTTGAATTGTCCTAGCTAGATTTACCCTGGAATAGAGATGTTCCCACTTCATCCTGACAAGCTCTCAGACTGGCATTTTGTTGTAGCTTACAGACTATGAGACCTTTATGAAGGTCTGAACCTTTATGTACTATTCAGAGTCAGGAATAKCTACTAGCAAAATCAGAATTCTGCTAGGATAAAGCTTGAGATACGAATCAGCCTGAATAATATATATGATTTAAAGAAAAGTTCCAAGGCAAGCAGTATAATCCAAATAACAGAAAAAATGAGATGAGAAGATATRTGTCCAAAGATCTACATCCAACAGCACTGTCTTCAGTAACGGCTGCTCGTTTTCACAGTACACTAGAAGTATGGCAGACACTCATGCAGTCTTCTATGAAAACAATTTTCTGATCAAAAAAACCCAGAAATAATAACTGTATCTACACATACACTGATATGTAAGAAAATTATATAAATTAARCTTAGCAACAAAGCCAGACATTTGAAGTGGTCCTCAGACAGGATCCYCTCAAATCTCATCGTAAAGAGTTTCAAAAATGCAGCAGAATCATTACTAAATCTAATGACAGCCATGCAGCCTGCTAAATGTACACTCTGAATTCACTGGAGAGAACAGAGGGCTTATGTTAGAAGGTCAACAGAGTGCATTTAGTGTTAATTCTCTGTAAATAACTTCTGTTCAAGCTCAAGTCCTTAACCAATTCACGCTTCGTAACAATCTCTTTTGCTTCCTAAAATTCTTGCTCCACTGTTAAGGTGAAATAAAAATACTGTCTCTGAAGGTTGACTAGTTTAGTAACCACCTCAACATTGGTCTAGTTAAATCAGACTGCTCAGGACTTGTCAGACTAGTCAACATAACCACAGGAAGGGAAAAAAACACACCACCTAATATAAACCTAGGTTTAGGCACTTGGACTCTGCATGTCTCCAATTATATTTTAGATGGGTAATTTAAGTCAAAGGACACAGCAAGGCATCGTCTAAGCAAGTGGCAAAGCCCCAGTTAAAGTGAACAAAGTCTTCACATAAAAAATGCTATCTGCTTGGGATTCACCCTCTTCTACAGGAAGGGCACTTTGAGACTCTACAAGAACGACCACATTCTTTTAAGCTTTTTCTCTCTTCCTTATCTATATTCTGCTGTATCACAGCACTGACCTAGGAGGTCAAAGGACTAACAGTATTCGCTAAAGTAGTAATTCAACTTTAAATCAACTGCTAAGGAGTGTATGGGAACACTGCCTYGCTGCTCCCGCCAGAGGAAAACATGACCTCCACAAACCTCTCATTTACACGAGATTGACACGCGTTTAACCATTTTAGTATTAAATCTGTTATGTTCTCTAATTGTCCCCGCTCCTTCACAACTTTACTGCCTGATTAGAAAAATTATGAACGCAAACTCTGCATTCTAATTAGTAAGTCATGAACCTCCCAAGAAGACATTGAGTGACCTTTCTTGTTCTTTTCTTGCAAGGCTTCCTGTAAACAGCATCRCAAATATTTTGGCAGAGTTTGTTTATTGAACCTGCACCGGAGCAAAATCTATTTTGGAACACCATTTTCTTCCTATTTGGCTTCTTCAAGAGGAAGCACAGGAGCAGTTTTGGAGYCTAGACTCTAATCGCTGTGTGTCATGGTTCAGAATGTATTCAGTCATCTAACACAAGTTAATCCATCTATTCAGATTGGRGGCAAGGTTTGAAGAATGAAAAATAGATTTCTGGAAGGTAAAAATAGTGTAAAATAATAAAACTAAGAAATTAAAATCCAGAAGAGAGATAATTAAAGCCCTGCTATATAAAGCAAGTTAATACAGAACTGCAGGGTTTGCCCAGATCATTTCACAGGCCATTGCAAAGAGCTGCAGTGCTGTTAAAAAAAAACTAGGATGGAGATGAAAATGATGATGCAGAATAGATGAAAAGCATCRCATCTCTGCTTATCCTGCTTTCCAGATGGTATGGTGGCTAATGGAGAAAAGAAGCCCTCACAGGATCCTCTTTAGGGTGCTAAACACATGCTGCTAAGTGATACTGCTTTTAGTTTCACATAAATTTTCCAAATGGCACCAAAGCACACAATAGCTGAAGTTCTCTGCAGTGAAGGCTGAGCTGGTCCATTCATTACTGGGGAGTTTAAGCAGCTCTGGACACAATCCCTCTGATGTTGTTATTTAGCGTTCTGCGTAGCAACCATCACAAGTAGCCCAAGGATGTTAAGGCAAAAAAAGGGTATTTCCTRAGATGAGGAACAAGTAATTGACTCTATAAACCCAGATTCAATGTAGACACTGGATTTGGGATCTGCAGAGAAGAAAGGCAGCTCTTTGGCCACCAAGAGCCACCCTCTTTTACCCAGGAAACAGGTAGTCCCAGAGAATATTATCAGTACCAAAACCACAAACATATTCCTTACACAGAGGAAACCATCAAAAAGGCAACAAAAAGTCAGAGTCAACCTCTCCAAGGCACCTACTCCTTCACTAGCTTCCCAGATGGACCTCCCTCATGCACCTCACCGAAGACTAGCAGAAAGAAGCTCTCTTCACTTAAACCATTGCATCTGTGAGAAGGCAAAACCTTTCTAGAGCTGCTGATGAGATCTGATTAAGAAAATACTTTGATTATTGGAAGAGTATATAGCAGCAAGCAAAACAGGACCGAAGCAGTTGCTCTCTACGTATTTTTTTTCCTGATAATCCAAGGAAGTCATCATTAGAGTTGGTTCCTAATGTTGGTTGAACAGCTCTGCATCGTACCATTATAAACAGCATTTCAGAAAAACAGTATAATCCTAAATCCTACTGAGGTCCGTTGATGTTCAGAGAAGTATTTCTTTTTAAGAGAGTTTCAGATCGTCTGAGACAGCAGATGTGACAGCTTTCATTACTTACCTCTAGGTTTTGCCCTCTCTGTTAGGGAGAAAAGACAGGCAAAAAGTCAGTGRTCTCCCTCATCCATCTCATATCCCGATGTGGAACAACTCCCTCTGCTCTTGGATACCAGTCTCATTAGATATGGGAGTGTGGTGAGGAAAGATGAGGAGCTGCCTGGGAAATGCAGCATAGGGAGTAACGCATCAAACCTACAGAGTCTCTAACCAGACTGGTGGAAGGAAGGAGGAAGGAAGCAGATATATTAGAGAGATACAGGTACTGAAAAACCTTGGAGGGACATAGTAAAATTGTATCAGTTTACAGAAACATAAATCAAAACACTTAAGAGAAGAAAGRATATGTTTAAGATCATGGAAACTGATCCTGAGTCTTTAATGTTATTCAAACATCAACTTTACAATTATCAAATAGGATGTTTTTTCAGGTACTTTATGTACTGAATACAAACCAAAATCTAGAGATTAAATGGCAATAAATGAAGGTGAAGCATTAATGTATTGTGCCATATTACCTCACTCCCAAGTCACTAACAAGCTGCTATCTATCTCATCTCTGCTTCACTTATTGACAATCTCCATCTGCTTCTTTGAGAACAGGGACATTGCCAAGCCATTCAGGACTCTCTGCACACTGCATCCTAAACAGAAGTAAATATTTAGCCATAAATGGGAGCAAAGGGATTGACCTTGATCGCATGCTGTATCTCATGCCTTGCTCTAATACTGAAGTACTWAGAAGAAAAGCACAAAAAGCATTATTTTATGTGCTTTGTACACATTATCTCTCTCAAAYACACACAATAAGCTCCTCTATTCCTTTTTCTAGTGAAGAGAAACAAGTCCTAAAACCACTCCAACACAGAAAACTGTTCAAACTAGGTGCTAAGAGAAGTAGGTTTGACTGTCGAGAGCTTTGGGTACAATTATGCAACCTCTCAGGCTGCTCTCCTGACCACAGCGCTGCTTATCACAAAACCTTATCCMATGGTACTTCCCTTTTGTGGACAGAACAGGCTTTCAGGAAGACCACAGACCACACAACTAAAAAGCAGCACTTAAGAGCTTCTCAAGAAGTCAAATTGTCCAGAGGAACCCAATACCAACGTCAGCTTCCTGGTGGGGAATTAAGAGATACTGCTCAATGCTTTAGGAGTAGATAAGATGTCTCTCCATTTATTCMTTTCACAGATCTACCTCATGTTTTATAAAAGGATTTAGGCAACAACTACGGTATCTGCTCTCACAGACAGAAGGTCATAAAACAAACAAGCTCAATAAAACTTTAATTTCACCAAATGAAGGTTTAATGTGTGACATGCAACACAATAAGACACAACAACAGCAGAAAGGTTTTGTTTGCAAGAGCTTGCAAGGACCTGCACACAGATTATTTGTTGGTGTTCTGAAAATAAAATTAAAAAATAAAGAATTGACAATTCTGCTCCCTTGGCCACTGCTGCCACAACAGCTGTGAGCCTCTTGAATAGGATATATTTGTTATTAAAAGTTAAAGAAGGAGGTAGATGTTGTCTTCACAGTGGTTTTTATGTTGTAACTGTTACATTTTGAAGAGAAACCTGCCTGTAGATTAGAAGATGCCTTTGTGCTCTACAATACAGGCAGACTTAGACACAGACCTGCTACAATAAACCTTCAGTTTGAATTCAAAAGGATTTCTATGTAATTGAAAGCTCCAAAATCCCTTTTTAATTGAAAGCCAAGATTTCTTAATGCATTTTGCTATCATAAGTGGATTTTTCAGCAAATATCAAGGCCAAAATCCAAACAGAAGTGCACAAGATCTCACATACAGGTTATTGCCAGAGAAGGATAACAAACCTGATGGGCCATTAGCTGSTTCCAGTACGTCTGTACTCAGAGTRAGCAGAGCCAGGGAATAAGTAGGTAGTAAAAGAAGCAGACAATAGCTTAGAAAGGAAGGAGAGAAAATGATTTATGAAAATCAGTAAAAGGAGAAGCTTCTCAGTGAGCTTTCCAATATTTTATCTCAAGATTCATGTCAGAAAAAAATACTTTTGCCTTGCCAGGTTAACTACTCTGCAAAAAAACATATTGCAAGCTRGGATGAAAAGAAGTAAAATCAATGCTATGAGCATGTGTTAATGGTAGTATTGGCCCATATTTCTACTGCTTGCAGCATGTAACTATTCACGTTCACAAAGTGCCAGTTATTATATCAAAAATGAATGTTAAGGTCATTGTAGCCACTGTGACTTTGACTTCTGCCATTTTTTCATCATGATGTGTGAAAACCATGAGAGTAAACCAAAACGGGAGAGTTTTGCCAAAATTCTGTTCTGCCTATTGATGGTCTCATCAAGTCTTATMTTTATATTGCATTTACTTGTACAAATATAACTGCAAGGTTCCTGAATTTGAAAAGAAAAGTCACAGGCTGGGATGGCAGAAAGTTGACTAATAGAGAACTTTAGATTAAAGTATTAATCATAACAGAATAATCGGATAAAATCAGAAGCTCACTGTCAAATCTGAGGAAACATAACATTCCAAATGCTGAAGAAACRACATAAATTATTTGCTATTGCAACACAGTTTTCATTCTGAATACTGCATGATCGTACCTTCTAATACAATGCCCTATAATTAGTTAAAATAATAAAGCTGAAGTGACAAATCCTATGCACATATCAAAGACTTTATTAAACAAACAGATAAAACTGCCTTTACATGGTAATATTTCAGGATTGTYCCAATCTGTGACAGGCATCTACAACAGTTTACATTCATGGAAAAGGGATGGACTGTGTTGATAAGCACAAAATCAGAACGATATGAGTCTTGGCTTAGTCCTTAATGCTAAACTCTCTGTAAATGTGAAAGCTGGACTCTGGAGATAGCAGACAAATGTCACGTTTGAACAAATGACATTGGGAAAAACTAACTGCAGGTCCGAGAAACAGAATTACAGTGAGGAAGCAAGACCACAAGGGCAGTTATCTCCCAGATAATATCTGTATTTATTCMGGACAAGATGGAGGAACACAGATTGAGGATATTTCTGTATTGCTTGAATCACAGAGAAAAACCACTTCCAATGATTAATGATGCAATAGGCATATTTAGGTCACCTGGGCCAGCCTCCTTTTCTTCAGGAATTGAACTAGACCCTACGCCAACGTCTCAGGAGTTTGTAGCTTAGTTTCAAMTCACTGTATGCAAAGGGCAATACAATTATTTGCTGGCTTACATGAAATAACTATCAATATAGGCAGTAATAGCTGTACTAGCCAAGGGGRAAAAGACTTTGTAGACTTTGTAGAGTACGGCCAGCACACCATAAGGCCTAATGGGATYTGGTTGCTCAAATTTAATTGTATTCATTTTGTTTCTCACAATTATATTTTTGTTTTTCACAATTATAATGTATAATAAATATACATTATTCCAGGCTTTATTTTCTTGTATATAATATTTTATTACTTAACATAGCATCTTATGAGATAAAAGGCTGATCTATTACTGAAAGTTTATYCTTCCTTTTTTAGTTCATCTAACTAAATTATAGCCACCTAAGCYCATCTCAAAGTTGGAAAGAATTGAAAAAAAAAAAGCATAGCTATTTCCTACTGAACCCTACCACAGATACACTGATCATCATTATTGTCATCAGATGACAAATACATACATTTAAGTTTTTCAGTTTGCTTACCATTAACAAGGTTCTCATTACTTCAGAATCAATGTTTYCCATATTTTTGCATTATCTACGAACTGTGATAATCTCATCTTTCTCATCTATTAAATGAGCCTGTTTTCTTCTGAGCAATGTCGGATTTTCGGGGCTAGTGACAAACACACTAAAAAATCATATATATGCACATATATATGCATATTTACRTGCACACACAAAGCATTCATCTATCTTCTCATGCAGTATATTTGTTAAAACTCTCAGATTAAGTCATATGTTTTGGTATTTTACTGTTTCTGAYCCTTCCTTTTCAAGTCTTAATTGAGGTCCTGCCCAATTTTGTTTAATTCTTTCTTTTCTATTCCAGATGAATTTTAAAGCAATCATGATAAAATGCTTTGTAGATAATGCCTAAAAAAWCCACACAAGTTAAACTCCAGCAAATCTGGACTTGCTTTTGAAGCAGACAATGCCCTGAACATCTTTTAATTACAGATGCTTTCCAGTAACCACTGGAAGTTCAACAGGRGTCTAGCAGCCATCATATCTTGCCACTTTCTCAAAAAAACAATTCTGGGAAATTGTGCCACAGATCCTGCACAATCTTGGAAACCCAGCTGTGAGGAAAGGACTTTGGAACAGGAAACCACGCAAGCTAATGCCTGAAACAAGGCAATATTAGCCCAACAATTAGTGCTGCACATGGAGCTTTTTGCAGAGACCCAGCTGAGCGGATGCTGCGGTGCTTTCTCTCCTCTGCTCCCACTGACGGTGGAAGCAGAGCCCARCTCCAACCAGCCCTGCAGAAAATCCCCCGAGATTCCAAACCCTGATTCAARAGAAAGGCTCTTCTCTTATCTCCTACACCTGTGAAACGTGTTTTCCTTTACAGCATATAGCAATTCTTCTTGAGGGCTGAAGTACATCTGCAATTTAATATAGCCTCATTTATTACTACATATTCATTATTACACRGTCCCTACATAGGGTAATCTGTTTGGGGTGCCTATCTGGAAAAAAAAATACTCGTAAATATTACTTATATTTCATTGCTTCGCAGAGCTCTGCAATACCTGTTTTAACCTAGGACACAAGACTACTTTGCATTGTGAATAGCAGAGCAGCRAGCATGCAACATGATTTATGGAATTTCTACAATGCCAAGGCTGGGTTTTGCTCTTAAGCCCACTTCCCTCACCTTCTTCCCACTCTACCTGCTTAGTTTGTCTCCTTTAAATATCTGTAACAGAAATGGAAGAGCAGTCCTCAGAAGAGATCATTTTTTAAGGACGAAAGCAGATAAATCTTTACAGCAGCTCTAAATACCACCATAGCAAGCATCCTTAAATTTACACAGCAGAAAATCTGCAAGCATTTCTTTCACAACAAGTATGAATGTCACAGATTTTGGGTTCCATTTGCTAGCACCATCATTAAATATTAAGTAGACTAAAACCKTGAAACCACAACCCACAGAAGAGTAGGATCCTAGAGGAAAGACAACAGAGAACTGGATCCATAGGAAATGTGGGCATGTTCTGCTTGAAWACCATCAGGTCTTTAGATTGCAGAGGCAGCTGCCAGTAAGGGAACATCCTATCGAGTGGTGAAACTGCAAAACAAAAACCAGGAACATTGTAATTGCTTTTTGCTAGCCAAGGTTACTATGAGGACATGCGACCAGACTGTGCTCTAAAGCCAATTTCCAAAAATGACTGARGTCCCAAGTAAAGTATGGTCAATTGCAAAGCTAATAAATCAAAGCTGTAGTTTCCACTCRCATAGCTGATTTACAGAAATGAGTAGAGCTACACTAATCAAGATGATCTTTGGCAGCAATAAATATGATTTAGAAAGCATTACTCCTCACATTCGCATGCCTAGGATTGTACCTTRGTTTACATTGCTTCAGATGATTGAAGTGACAGCAAAAGCCTAACTTGGAACAACACCAGGAAAACAATTTAGTTTGAAAATCACTGCAAATTTCTGAACTATTTTTTATGAAGGAGTATTTACTGTATATTTATTCAGGCTTTAAAAATACATTACTTCCAATTCCAACTCATTTGGTGATTTTTATAGAAAATAAGACAAATTTACTGTTTTTCCTCCTTTTCAAGCAGTKTATAAGATATCTCCCCAATAATTTAAGGTTAAATTATACTCTGATGAAAAAATAAAKGACTGAAATGGTGGAACAATATACAGGGACCACACTCCTCTGCAGGTTGCCCTAYGTGTAAGTGAGCTCCTGCTGGGGTGCCATTCCCACTTCACTTTCTCAGTACAAGCCTTTGTAAAAGTATAAAAAAGTCTTTGTAACTATGTGCGATATTGGATATACCCTTACAGCAGCATTAAAACGGGTGTAACTTAAGCCAGGAGGCAGGTTCAGAATGAAACGTGGTTTAAACGTTTTTAAACAGTTTTCTGTCACCATGTTTGGACTTCCCAGAGCTTGGAAGAGGAAGACAGGGTGGGGATTAACTTTGCYGTCCTTCCTGTGCATCTCTTGGATCCTTTAGGTATGAAAATCAAGGGAGTAGTCCTCATCTCCTGCCAYCTTCCCTCTTTCTCTTAGCAGTTCTATAGAATTTGTAAAATTYATATTTCTAACTTCTGTAGAATAATTGCTGTTTCTGGATTACTTAAAGAAATGGGGAAATGGGTTAAAAAAAATGGTACTGCAGAGTTAAAAATAACACATTCCCTTGGGCTTTTCCATCCTCTGAGCCAAACGCAGCAGCTCCCCATCACTGTATTGCTCCAGGGTTCACAGCTCGGGTTCGGAGGTGCCACGTCCTCCTCTCCAGAGCGGTGTCATCCTCCAGCCCCATGGCCAYATTATGTGGCCTCTGCATTACGTTTCCCAACACGAAGTGTTGTGTCATCCTGCTTCCTTGCCACACGCTGCACTACAAATGTGGAACGTCCTGCAGCAGCATATTGCTTTCCTTGCCTGGCAAAACCTCAAATCCCTTTGCAGCTTGCCTAATGGGCAAAATGGATTTTTTTTACAGCTGAGCCTCTCTCTTATCTTGTCTAATCAACATAATGAAAAGGTAGACCTGAATATAAGTTGAATCATCTGCTCCTCAGCTCATTACAAAGCCCACCAGGTCAACAGGAATGGTTACCGTAGAATAAGCCCTGCCAGCATGTAGGTATTTGGTTTTAAGTGAGGGGAGTTTGAGCAACATTGCCTGAAATGATGCAAGGAGATGTCAATAAGATAAATTACTAGAAAAGCACTGTGTTCCCAAAGACAACAAAACTTGCAAAGGATCACTCTCTGTAGCTCTGATGAAATGCTTGCTAAGAAAAACAAACAAATTGTGTATGTGCAGAAATGTATCTCAAAGCTAACACCTTGGCTTGCAAAGAGTTTCCCAGCTCTTCCACAGTGRGGTTTTCCATTTCAAAGTAATCAAGATTAATTTCAAATATAGTCAAGAACCAAGGAGAYAGTGCTAAATATTATTACTACTTTCTTTTCGCTTTACCATGAAGTATCCATAAACTTCCATTTCTAGCCATTTGTGCCTGAAGATGATTACTCTCTATTCAGTCTTTTAAAAGTTTTATTTACCACCGTTAGGAATTCAAAATAACACTAAGGGATGTTCCTCAGGAACAGTATCGCCCTACTGCACAGCAACTGTTTTCATTTTATCTCAAGACCTTTTGCATACGGATTCCAGAGATCATTAAAGCAAACATTTTGTTTCCTGGCTCTATTTTWATATGTATTTAATGAAGAAGGATTAGAAATATAAAATATATAACAAATACATACAGAAAACCTTGGTTAATTCCAGGGAAGAGCCAAGGGAGCCGCACTTAAGTGCAGCAGCGTCTTTGGCCAATATCCTGGATGCAACAGGCTATGAGGGAAGTAGAACAAAAAACCTCTTACCTTCTGCTCTAGGAAAAAGTTTTTGAGGAGTTCAGAGTTGGCATCTAATACCAATAAAAATCTCTAAAGGTATTAAAGAAAAAGATGCAATCTACATTTGTTTTAAAATGTATAAATTCCAAATTACTCCAACTAGGAGACTGCATTTCTGTTTCCTTTGCAATGAATGCTGTTAGAGAAACTCCTTTGAGCAAAAACGCATAAAAATATATATTTAAAATCCATGGGACTACATTCCTTGAGGACACAATTCATCAATAACAAACAATAAAACCRCAGCATTTACTGCTTTAATAATAAATCACCATTTGCTTTGTTTTGCTTGGCTTCCGAGATGCTTATTTTCTGTTAAGGCACATTTGCATTAATCTTCTCCAGCATTCCRTTGTTTTTATTCCACAGTTAGCTAAACTTCCCCTGCGCTTGAGAGTGTTACTGAAATTATATACGACAGTGCTGATACAGCTCCTCACTCGCGTGTTCAAGCCTGCATCATTAATGAAAATTTCTCAAGCTGCTTTGAAGCTTCGGTTGTGAAAATAGAATGAAAACGCGATTACAGCCACAGCAATACTGCCAGATTTCTTAATGAGACAATATTCTTTATTTTGTCTCAGACAAAATTTTACAAAAAAATACAAAAACATGATTAACACTTAAATTAGGCTTTGTTGTACTACGATATAGATCAAATTTATGCATATGTGCCTTCTTCCTCATTCTTCACAAAAAAAAACCCTCTCTTCAGATATTTTCATTGCATTAATCTTTGTGCTCATCCAGATGACTAAATAAGTAAAAAATAAGGAGATGCTGCTGATGCACTGAGTTGACATCTTAAGAGTTTTCCTCTTTCTGTCCCTAAGCTTCTCCTCATACTTTCGTCCCTTGTCTCCCCCACCTTCACTCCGGAAAATTAGATGTTCCGGTAGCATCTTTTCTGTGAGCAAACATAAACCCAAGCTAGATCTGAACATCCATGAAATTATGTTAAGTTTGGAGCAGGACGTGAACTTGTCTTTATCAAATACGTCACTATAAATAAATAAGATAGATTAAGAAAGATTAAGAAAGGAAGATTTAGGGAGCYCCTAAACTTCCCTTTTTAAAAGATGGAGAAAGCAAAACATATTGGCYCCCAAAACTTCATCTACTTGCTCTACTTAATTCATTCTTTCTTAATTCAATTCTTTTAATAATAATTCTTAATATACCAGAAAATCCTTAGAAATTCAGCATATGATTACATCACACCTGTCAGATATTTTATTTTATATCAATTGTACAGAACAATGACATCTCTCCAAGGAAAAAAAAAAAGGGAGGAGGAGGTGTAGGTCCATATTTGTGAATTTTCTGAGAAGACAGGGAACAAAACACACACACCTTAATGTTACTTTACAGCACAATAAATGAAAAATGCCTGAAAAGAGATGAAGGAAGTAACAAAAAMCAGGTTCTAGCCCAGGTAGATGTGTCACCTCACTAAAATCCTCATGAAAGACCAATGCAGCACTGGGGCAAAAGTATGTGGACCTAACAAAAATATGCAAGTTTCATTTTAGTTATGCTATTAACGGCCACACATTTTTTATACTCAAAAGCTGTATTACACTCCATCCAGTAAAAAATATCATAATATATTAACAATTCTCTAAATGCACTTGTTTCTGCATAGGATACATGTAATCATAACTACCAATTATCAAAACAAGCTGTTTGGCCAACCAACAAGTCAGCTACCAGGTTGTGYGAGTTCACCTCTCCATGTTTAGCAGTCTTCAAAAAGGAGGACTTTGCTTAAAAGAGTTGACAACAGACTCTCCTTCCTCATTCTCCTTGTATTCTGCTCACTCACTGGCAYGGAAAGCCCAATGAACTCAAGTTCCCAGCTCCCATTTCTCCACAGAGTAATACTGATCAGTAACTTACACTGCTTTTACTCTCCACTAGAAATCATCCCCATGGAGCTGGTGTCTTAAGCACTGGGATAGGAATATCTGACTTGTTACCAACAGCAATCAGTTCCAAGAAAGGGGTGACAGATCCTACTGCAGTGTTCAAGGCAGAGCTCGAAGAGGTCATCTGAATTCTGATTAATTTTTGTAGGTACAGCTATTTTTCAGGCTGACAGGTTCCTTGTCACACCGCAGTACTGTGAAATATCTGCTACATTCTCTCCACTTGTTTGCAATACCTAAGTTGGAGGAGTTCAACAATAAATTCTGCTGTCACGGTTTGGTGCTATTTTGCTTGGAAGGGGATGTGGGAAGATGGAAGACAAGGTGAGAGATGACAAGGACATGAGCAGAGTGGCCTAATAATTCAAGCTAAAATTACAGGTTAAAATTCAACTTAGTCTTGGGGCTGTGCCTCAGAGAATGTTTCCTGGAGATTATATGGTTGAAGCTTGTAAGGGCAGGGATATCAGATGTAGAAACACTCTCTAAAGTATTTCTTTTCACGAATGGGGGGCTGCCTTCTCTTACTCTTTTTAATACTACACCTTTTAGGAATATCACAGTAATCACAATGCTCCTACTTTGTTCTTCTTTCATCTACTTGCTATAGTGTGGTTTCATTCTCCTCCTTATTGTGGTTACATACATATAGTTCCTATAACTCATGGTTTTTCCTYTTTGGATTTATGAATAACTGTATCTTATTTCAACAACATGGAGAGAATTCAGCTGCATGATCTGCCCGAGTTTCAACACGGAGTTGATGCTAATGATGTGGCTCAAATTTCTGTTATTTACATTCCTCCTTAGATGATTTACAAACAAATCAGTCATGAAATTATAATAAAATTATTTTCTAAAGCTATATCAGATTTATGATAGAACAGATATTCAAGGCTCCAACTTCTGTTTAAATAAATACAATTTCTTCCACTAGCTTTTGACATCAAAACAATGTTGACACAACTTTCAGGTGATGAGGTAATCATGACTGCACGGTCACTTGCATTATCSACCCTTGCATTCAACCAGCCCAACTGGATTACAGCCCAAGACTACCACCAGTAGCTGTTGATGACTGTGGCAACATGGACACCATTCATGCACATATCAGAATAAATCACCAGAATAAATACCTCTCTGCCTCAAAATSATACCAGCATACCTTAAGGTAGACGTCACTGTGGTGAAAAAGTTCAAATTATTACAAGGCATTGAAAGGAGGAGGAAAAGACCAAAGCCAAAAATAACAGCCAAAGAGCAGCAGTCAAAACCATGGCATCCTATAGWCTTCACTGAATATTTAAGAAAAAAACTCAACCTTTTTCTCAAAATATTTGTTATTATGTTACTATTATCTGATTATTAAACTTCTTGACAGTGACTGGAGGCAGATGGCTTAGTACAKTAACGGCTATCATCTCATGGCTACCTTGTGTTCCTGGCATCTGTTGGTTCTACCCACCTATTGTATCGTCCCAGACATAGACTGGAAGCCATTTGGAGAAGAACATATGTTTTTCTGATGCATACAGACAGTAGCTAGAAGAKTAAGGTTACGTTTTATGACTAGTCTTGAGGTATCACTAAAGTAAAATAGTAATAAAATCTAGAGAAATAAATAAAAAAAAAGGAATCTGATCAATTATGAGAACAGGCTCCAAGGAAGAATGATTTTCATGGACAGGAAGGCTGCTGTCAGCAGTCTTAGGAAACTGGAGGACAAAACGTTAGCTGAGATGTTCCAAATGAACATGGAACAACAAACCAAGTGGTAATAAACAAAGCTATTTGTCAGCTGACCCCCCTTGGATGTTGTTAACAGGCAAACAGCATGCCCATAGCCTGTGGCAACCTGCAGACTCCCAGTGATAAAACTGTGACACTTAACAGATGAATCCTTTCTGAATTCTATTAAATAAATTAATAATCTTAGCAACATCATTACAGCAAAACATTCATCTTCTGCAACAGCTGTTCTCGCATTGCTTGTTGCCTTTATTTTCTGTGCTTTTGCCCTGTCTTATGCAGTATAAGTTACTTGCAAASACTGAATATCAGTAAATCTATGGCAAACTTATCCAAATAGATTATTTGCATTTTGATGCATTCCCATGAGTTTGTGCAAAACATGAGCTTTTGTTTTAATAGAAAAATGTTTCTCTCTGTTCCATCTTTAATTTGTGCAACAATAAAAGTCAGTAAATTCTAGTGATAAATGCAAGCCTTAAAATATAAAAGTAAAGTTTAGAAAAGGTTTAGTCTAAAAACTTTTCTGAATTTCTCAATTCAGCAACCAACCTATAGCCCATTCTCACTCTTAACTGAGTATTTAATACCTRTAAGATCTACTAGAAGGTAAAATAAACCTTAAAATGTTATTATCTACTGCTGTCAAGTTGCTCAAGAGTCTGGTCCAGCATTACAAGCTGTACCTCTGCAATCAGGAAATAAATATATTCCTAGAATTCTGGGGAGCATTTCTGGCCACAGCTCATTATTGTCTGCAATACCTGAACTCCCCCTCTCTAATTCTGTTTCTGTCTGGCAAAACAGTAATACCCTTCTCAGGAAGTTTTTGTTTTGCTTTATCCACTACAAGCTCCTTCTAACACTGCCTACAGCCCTTAATTAAGCACTTATGCTCTTCCATCTCGGATCAAATAATTATTCATACAACCTTTACTATCCCTTGAATCATTAAAGGACCGTTTTATTTTCTGGTGATACCTCATCTGCTGTATACAGCCCATGTAATACTCTGCAGGAAAAGTTTCTCAAAGGGAATGGAAGTACACAGCTCATAAGCATTGTCTTCTCCTTAGAGCTCTGGCAATCTCTTCTGAGGCCTGTAGTATACAAAAATATTTAGGATTAAATAAATATACTTAGCATAARATACTCCCCTCTAATTTATCTCCTTCGTAGAAAATACAGCTTTTCTCACATATATAGAAACTTGCAAATGAACAACTGAGATCACTTGCTCTGCTAGTTGTTCTACTCTGTTTTCCAGCTGCTGTCACAACAACACTTTTCACTTGTTGCTTCAGACCCCATTTCTTACCAAAGGTCTGTCCTAATAGGATAATTTGTGGGGCCTTTCCATCTTTGATCAGTAAAAAGCTCTTGCATAGCTCTGCTTTCCTCTTAAATATTGACAGGACATGCATTTGCCAGACACTTCATTCCTATGCAATGTATTTGCCTCATATCTTTTTAACAGAATTTACATGTAATCCTCTCTTTTTCTAACTGGTCACAGTGTCCATCAGAAACAACTTTTGTTAGACARGAAAGTTAAGACTAACTGCCTTTAAGTTCTATGCAACGTTCACACTTAGGTGGCACTAAAAAGGCTATAAGACTCACAGAAAGTTCCATCTCGAGCAGATTTTTAACTTTTTCTTAACAGTTCATTTCTCCAACCACTTTCTACTCTAACACAAAACTCAGTGTTCACTCAGCAGCCGAATTACCTAAAAAGAATGATTATCTGTATTGCAGACATCATCTCTGTGGTATAGCACTGGTGCTTGTAATGGCACTGATCACCATGGAAGAAGCATCTCAGAGCTTTGCAGCTCTGGGAGAAGTTTTGCAGCTGTGTCAAAATGAGAACCAAAGCACAGAAAAAAAAAAAATGTACTCTAGGTCTGGGTCTGCTACTGATTCACTGTGAGATTAAATTCAATTCCCCTCTGTAGGGTGTGCGTGTAAAATGAGGATAATGGTTCTTTTCCATCAGCCACAGAACGTGTTGTAGATTGTGGATGACAAGAAGTATTTGAACAGGAATTTGCAATAAGCCTAAATTAAATTCACATTTAAAAGCAAGCCTTTTCCTGTCCTTGAAAATCAGAGAATACAACTGGTACATCAGTATTTTATTGACAGTTTCATTATGTTATTTAGGCACCTTACAGAGGAGAAACGAGTGGGAATAATTATTTATGAAAAGTGGAATTTTGTGTCRGGAAATACTTCTACAAAACATATTCCAGCAAGCCAAGGAATAGAAGGTTAATATGCTTTGAGTGCCTACACACCTCTCCCCAGTGATGGCCACTGCTCAGGCTTTCTTGGTGTGTCTTGRCACGTTGTCAAAGTTCTTGTAGTACATACAGTACCTGGCGTGTAATGCACAACCACCAGCAAACATCTTCCTCTGAACAGCCTACCAGAATGTTTAACAAGTTTCCCRTTAAATCATAAAATTGAAAAGAGAGATAAAATTTACTATGCCTAATTACCTTTAAGTGAGAGACTATGCCTACATAAGCACATTCTCATTAAAGAGCTACAATCATCATACGARTGGAAAAATACATGCTAAGTAGTGCATGACATTGTGAAAACACAGGTAAGCCTAGTCAGTTCCCATCTGCTGTAATTTATCTATTTCAGAGGACCTGTTTTTATTTCTGTAAGGTGATGCTTGTCAGACACGAGGAAAGGTTCCCAAGGGCTTGTTTCTCCCCTGGTCGGTGATCCTACGTGGCAMTGTCAGCCAAGAGGACTTCTTGGCAAAACAAGTCTTATCATGTCTAAGCACTGAGTGCAACCCTCCTCCCATTAATTCCGAACTATCCCTTATCCACCCTCTCTGGCTTCCTACCGACATCTGCTGCATCAGAGGAATTCAATTAGAAAAATACATCAATAGTTTATTCCTCCAATTCCCCATACCTTTATTGCTATGAAATCACTAGAAAAAGACATCAAGTCAGTCAATTGCAAAACCTCTGACAGGCCTAAATGGAACCTAGATACACATTATGCAAACACAGATGGAGGATTTTAGTAAAYTGTTGTTTAGCAATAGAGAATTTCAAGGCAACATCCATGAAAAAGATRGCATTGGTCCTGAACAAACATAAATATTTTGTTAACACATCAGTGTTTCACCAAAAGGACACTCAGATCACAGTCTCAAACTGTGATCTCAAACTGACAAACTTTTCAGAATGGARACTGGTTTTTAAAAGTAGTGATATTTTCCTGGAAAAAAAAAAAAACACTGGAAAAATATTGCTAAGAAATTTAGCTTAGCAGTGTATTTTTTACAAAAAATAACTAGGCAACTGTCTGAGAAAGGTAAACACCGAAAGTATGCAATTTTTCAGTTTCTACCTCGCACAAATTTCACAGTCCTTTAWTTTTTTAGCTAAAACACATTTACATCTCCCTTCACGCTCTACCACCAAGTGAAGAAGATACAGTGTCCAAGCAGGAGCATGGGAAAAGAAGGTCATTCCAGGTCCTGCTTCCAGAAAATTTCCCTATTTCATTTAACAATCTATATACAATTATAAACAAACTCTAATGGGCTGGGAAGCTTCTTTTATGAGTAACAGCTGTTCACACTTCAGCAGCCTTCAGCAGCAGGGCAAGTTTCAGCGGTCCTTCATCCTCGCTCATGTTCCCATCAGCTCACTTCAGTGCATGAATATGGCTTTGCATGATAAGCTGATGCATTAAATGTGAGCAGGAAAGAGGCAGGAGCAAACAGCATCAACAGGGCTCCTTRCCCCATCACAACAGTTCCAGCTACAGCCTAATCTTCCCAGCTCTCTACAAGATGTGCTTAGCAAGACAAACTGCTTAGCACACAGTCATACAGCCCACTTGAGATGCCGAGGACCTCAAAGGGAGGCATTTGTGCTCAATCCCTTCCCGCATCTCCCCCAGAATACTTTATATTGGAAGATGAAGCTTAATTAAGTTTCATAGGTCAAA
Organism: Eudromia elegans; assembly: GCA_003342815.1. Taxonomy (NCBI): domain Eukaryota; kingdom Metazoa; phylum Chordata; class Aves; order Tinamiformes; family Tinamidae; genus Eudromia; species Eudromia elegans. The sequence continues at coordinate 1,701,520 of PTEX01000095.1, forward strand.
AACATTTCTTGTCTCTCCTAATGGTTTAGAAATGCATAATCAAGTCTCTTTTCCCCTTTCATCCACATATTTGTTATTAGATCATTACCCTTGAGAGCTCAGCTGCAGACACTAATATTTTCATACTTYTAAGTGAACACTCAAACATTTGTTCTGAGCAAAACCCAGGCATACGTACGGCACAAAATAAAAATCACAGRGAATACGTATCTATGGGAACAGAGGACACTGCATAATTGTGCAGGTGCCCAGCAAAGAACAGCCTGGGGAGAAAGAGGACCAGGAGCCATAAACCCCTTCCCTCCTCTGGCAGTGAACCTGCTGCTTCACATATCGGTATATGTGAACTTCCCCCTGAAGAAATGAATTCCTGTAAAAAATTAGCAGGAAAGAGAAATCAGCTAAGATCTGCCTGTGGCACAGGGGCAGGGAGCATCCCGATAGCTGGTCTATGCSCTGTCCTGCTCCCTTCTCCGTGTCAAACCTCCCAGTTCAACTCCCTGCTCCATGTCTACAAACAACCCTCAGTCTTGCAAACAGGGCCAGCAGGGTGGGTGGACCGGGAAGCATCTCAGCTATTAGTTCCATGAAATAAGGTGCTAACATTTCAAAATAAAATTTAAAAAAAAAAAAAAAAAAAAAAATCACATTTTCAGCTAAATGATTTTTAACTTACGTGATCTTTGTTTCACTGAGTGAAAGTGTTTTCCTCTCAAAGATAGTAACATGCAATACCAGCCACAAAATCATCTTTTTTGTCTGTAAAAGGTTGCTAATACTAAAAAAAAAGTATGTGTTTTTAAAATGGTCTGTGTACTTGTAAAGATACAGAAGCATAAACCATAGAAATACTATATAAATCTATATATTTATTGTTCAGTATTTTAAGCAGGGATACAAAGTCTCCTTTCAGACACTTTCTTACATAGAAAGGACGCAAATTATTTATYCATATCAGAAAAATGTGAACATATTTTGTATAATTAAAAACTGAATATATAACAAATTACACTCAATTAAAAAAACCCTTTGCAAGTAAAKAAATGTCCAGCAGTTTAACAGATTTATTTCTTTCTCCTATTCTCCATAGAAATCGGGGTCTCTTATTCTATCTTCCAAATGAAAAACATTYCATCAAATTTTGACAGTGGCAATTTTAACAAGTACGTAAAAAGCAGAAATGTCAGGTTTTACCAAGTGGATACTGAACGCTCATATAATGCAAATGATTTCTTAATCTCTTATTATAACCCATTTCCCACCACTACCCGCACCAGTAATATCTTCACTCATACTAAAAGGATTTCAAAAGYGATTCTGCAACTGTTAAAGCATTAAGTACTGTAACGTTATTATGAGCTGAAGAAGAAATGTGATTGCTGGTTTATAGACTGAAAAGCCAGCTGAGGACAGCAGCCCATCAATCCACATGTCTATATGGTTCACCAAAGACTTCTGTAGAGGTCTCCAGGCTTCCTTTGACCTGAGCCAAGATGTACACATAGTCTCACAACAGGGCACAGGACATCACTTTGGGATRGCAATCAGTAGAGTTCTGCACTACAATGGTGGGGCAATGTGTGATGACAGTAAATATATCAAATTGCCACTGTTGAACCCCACATTATCATAACTGTCTCTTTCATYGCACTCAGCAATACATGAAACTGATATTTCCAAAATACCTGARTTATTGCAAGACTGCGATTCTCATGGCTATGACCACGTTTTGTTAGRTCATTTAATCTTCAGCTGAACCGTGGAATAGTTTCTTAGAAGGTGGAGACATTTCCCCATGGATTTATCCATTTGATAACAAAGTTAATATGTTTCCTCAAGATAACCTATGTCTGGGACCCAAAATAGCTGCATATGTTTTACATAAGACCCTATTCCAAGGGCAAATAACCCTGTTTTACACAGGGCTCCATACCAGCCTTGGGCAGCAGGTGCCATCTACAAACCTTTCCTAGAGCTCCGTCCCCTGGGCCACAGACCAGAGTGCCTGTTGGACCCATTGACACCCTCCCTCTCACCTACTTGCATCTCAGAGGGGCTGACTGAGGATTAAAGTAAGTTTCCCATGACACAGCTCTCGCTCTGAAACACACACAGTTTTCCTCCTTTCTTTTTTTTCTAGGCTACCTTCTTTACTATAATCTTCAAGTTATGTTTTCCCAATATCATTCACATATTCCTCTCCTTTTTTGGTATTATCTTTATATAAAGTTAATATTCAGCAAAAGACATTCCCTGCTATTCAGTCTTCCTGCCCTTCGATATTCTCTGCCATTGCTTTTTCTTTCTTTCTTACCTKCTCGTTGTACTCATCTCATGCTTTTATTCCCCTTTTTCCTTCCTCATCCCAAACTTTCATCTCTGCTTCCACCTCACAGGYCCCTCACCCTCTCCTACCATCCCATTCTTCCTTCTCTTCATACTAGCATGTCCTGGAAAATCTTGCAACGGGAGTTGTCTTCGYCCTCCACATGCAACAGACAGCATTACAAATGATAGCTGGATGATGGAGTGAACTGCAAGCATTTTCCTTCAAACGCACACCAACTGACAGCCCTTCTAAAGGTCCTGTACAACCTTTTATTTGGGGGCAGCAGGGCGGGCTTCTGCTGCTTGAGACTTTAAAAGCAGCGCTGGTTACACAGGCTTGTTGAGCCGCGACTCCAGCAAGGAACAAAACAAAGATGAAGCACGAAGGCCTTAACTAACCCGGGAGCACGTCCTTCCTTTTGGTCTGCTCCTCCACTCCCTTGCGGAAAGCCTCCGCTGTGCACGGAGCAGAGGCCGCCCTTATTCATCAAGGGCTCCGGGAACAAAGGTAAGAAATGGCGCACACCAGTGGTCGTGCCCTCCGCCGCAGAGCGTTGGCCCTCACGTGGTGCAAAACTGCTCTAAAGGTACTACCTGCCAACCCTCCTGCCTTTATTATTGTAATACGCTACAAAGTTTCCCAAAGTCCTTTCAATTCGCAGGCCTTTGGACCCAGCTTCTCATTCTGAAGAGATGAAAGTGGAAGAGTAAACCATTCAGTTCAGAAAGTGAAGTCTAAGTGGCCGAAACAGCAGGAGTTAATTAAATTCAAGACATATCCAMCCCAATTTGAAGTTCTGTGCTGAATGACCTGTCCTGGTGATCAGGTCATACCGTGCAAGCGCCAGCCATTCAGGCTGGAGTAGGAAACAGAAACGAAACCTGACTGCAATCTAACGTAGCATCCAAAGCATTTACTCAAGAAACACCTTCTAACCCATAAGGGAGAGTGCTAAATGAAAGGCTGGGGGTGACCAGGGATTGCTACCATGTTTTTATACCAATGGGGCTCACTGCTAGCAAGCTTGTATGGTTACACTTAGGAAAACCAAATTAAAGGGTTTGGTTCAGTAGTGTGGGAAGGTAAAGCAGTCAATTCACTTTCGTGTACCAGGTAAAATATGTCCCCAGCTGTGCTACTATCACACTCCAGCTGGTGCTCAAGTGTCTGAACCAGGCACGAGAAGGATCAACCCGCCATGGCTAATACAGACTGAACCTCATCTTTCTTTGCAGCAGGTGATTTTGGGGCTCTTGTGGGTCCACAAGGAACGGCCTTGTGGTCTCTTCTGCCCAGTATCATCCACATGCCATCACGACAAGGCAGAAATAGTTTGTACCAGAAGTTGTTCATGCTACGGACAAACACACTTTTGGGCAGTCTTTGAAGAACTGGCTTATTCACCATTACTGACTTATTCACTGTGGAGACCTAAGGACTCTGTTAAGCAGAAAGACTAGATGGATAGCAAACTTTGAGTTCAGAACAATTCCTGCACTACAGGTCTGATACAACCCTTACTTTCAAGGTTTCAGTCCTTCAGCGTCAGAACAATCTAAATCTAAAATACGGATTTGAAAAGTTTACAATGTAAACCCTGACATCTCTATTAGAAGATTTTCTTGTTATTCCAAGCTCAAAGAAATTCTAGGCAAATACCTGGGGTTACCATGACCCTGTGTCCTGCAGGGTACAAGGGCAGACGTGCTGAGGTCCTCCTCTCAAGAGCCCCTGTCACAAAATCTGCCTCCTAACTTCACAGCTGCAGAACTTCTCTAGCACCAGTGCTTCCAAGGACACCCAAAAAATAAYCTAGTTCCTAACAAGAGCAGCTGCTTCTCCAAAGAACATGATATGGAGTTAAAATCATCACTCCAAACTGTGCACAGAGATACACTTAGGCTTTTTTTTTTTTTTACTTTTGTAATAAGACAACACAGAAAATAAAGGAGACACACTAATTCATGGCCTACATTCATTTGGAAGTGATGCTACCCACTTTTATTGAACACATTATTGAACTCTTCTGCACTGCCAGCACAGCATATTGGACTCTCTGAACATCAGATCAAAGGGGCTTCCTACCTTACGCTTGCTGCTCCACTAACTCTAGACTATAAGTGTAACCAGGCTTACTATTTTTTGGAACAGATTGCCTGAAAGAGACGGGATTGGTACAAGCAGTAAATTATCCCTAACCTCCTGCAAATGCCCAGATTCARTTTCTAAACAGTAAAACATACTAAYGCTAATGATATAATACTAATATATAATGACATAATACTAATACTAGTCTATATGACTAATAAAGTCATASAGTTGCAAAGCCTTACTGCTTTCAGTGGGCCTTGCTCCATGATCTTCTGCCAAAAATCCGGTACATCTGAGGTAAAAATCCCCTGACATTAACGTCGTGTGGGTAAGTGCTGCACTACTTGCTCATGTRCACATACCTGTAGTTCAACACTCGATTTTAAAATAAGCCTTGARCGTTTTTCAGCTGAATATATTAAACAAATGAGAGAGGGAAAAAAGGGAGAGGGAGGAATAAAATGTAATAAACCTTTTGTGAAACACAAAAACAGGTTATGCTTAACTGTGGAGTAAAAGTATATATAGATTTGAGCTTTTACTGCTTGATCTGCGTCTACTGCAGAGGAAAATGTAGCAGAGTCTGCTAGGACTGAGGTATAACCACTTTTAAAGGGAGGGCATTAGATTTGCTTCACAGATTCTGTGCAAGCTGCCCTGTAACACTCACTCTGAATTAGGCAATCTATTAYTGGTGTCAGAGATAGAAACATCAAGTTAGCAAAGGAAAATAATTGAAAATGAAGTATGACACTGGCCACACGCACCATACCTTTCAGATGGCCTTTTCTGGAATGTTCCTTTATAGTATCTGATCCCTTTTCAGACCCCACAATTTGCAATAAATGACTCTAATCACAGTAACATTAGCAACGTGCCCAGGGCAGACAGGTAGATACAACACGGCCTAATTCCTGTGGCAACTGATTGCAGAGCAGAGGAGGAATTTCATCAGCTCTGGTCCTAATCAAAGAAAAGGTCAAGTCTCCCRGTGCCGGGAGGGGGTGGTGAGGATGATGAGGGTGCTCACACCTGCGGGGCAGCCCCTTCCAGCTGAGCCACCGCTGCCCTCCCCAGCCCTGCTTCCCTCCTCCTCAGCCAGGGCAATCAGGTGCCTGCCAGCAATTAGCCTTAATGAGCCAGGAGTACCTTCCTGTGAGATGTTGACAAGCTTAATTGCAGATAGGGGCTGCAGGGGCTCTGTCTTTCTGAGACACAGCTGCAACCCCTGCTTTGCTGGGTAGTCCACAAGGCTCGTGCATGGCTCAGGGATGAGGATCCCAAGTTTAGACCGACATCCTGCAAGCTCAGGAGCAGCCTTTTTGCTCCAGCATCTGCAAAAGGGGATATATGCTCCATACAACCTTTCTCATTGGGAGCACTAATGGTTGCTCCAAGGTTTGGCTTGCTTCTCTCCAGTTAGAATAGCAAAGTTTGCAGTGAAACAAACACCTTACATTTCATTTTTTGATGATGAAATATTTATATACATTGTAATGTAGGTACATCAATTACACYGTAGTTACTCTGATTACAATATGGTTCTAATTTCAATGCCTATAATTACCRACACTTCATATAGCAAGAAGCTTAATTTAATGCCTGAATTATTTTTAATTACCTCTTAAGTTCCTTACTTCCATATCTGATACATGCATTTACTGCAGAATTCCACTATCAGAAGATTAACTTAATTACCTTATTTTCAACTGAACTTTCTATTCCTGAGCAATTCCTAGTGATCTTTGTGCTTGCATCTTTAATTAGTCTCTAGTACATTTCTGTGTTGGGAATGCACTACTATAATTGCCTTCTCTTTTCTGTGTMTAGGAATTGAATAAAATTTTCAAGCTTCTTAAAAGTTATACAGGTGAAGGAACAGTTCCAGCTTTGCCACTGTCCATCTTGGGACTTCCCAAACTCTTGCACTAACTTGCACTCTGAGTTCCCTATGAAGCTGACATAATCCTGAGGTTGCTGCTTTGGTTTGGTATGCCTCTTGGCTCAAACACCCACTTGCTGCTTTGCTCACCGAAAATCAATGGAGTACAGAATTAACTTCACTTCCTTGAAACAGTGTTTGAATCCAGGATTCATAAAATCAGAAGTTTCAAAAGTAAAATTTCTCACAGGACAAAACTTCCTGTTCCTCTGCAATCTTATGTTCAATTCAGTTTTCTTTCAGAGTAGGAGGATGACAGCAAATTATTTTTCACATGATACAATGCATAATACAACCTATTTGAAGCCCATCAGTAAAATGCATCCAAAGATTTCCTGGATTTTTTCATATTTCCCTAGTTCTGTAAAGAGTATATTGTAGCTAAGAAGTAATAGTCTCAATACAAATAGTTCYACCAAGAGATGCTTAATGATACTGTGCAGTTTTCTGGCAATCTTATAAAGGCCATTCATATTCATTCATTTCCACTATAGTATTACTAAACTATTGYGAAATACATGAAAAATACACATGAAAAACAGATTTACTCTCATCTCAAAATATTTATCAGTGATCAGGGGCCAAACTCATGCCTAACACACTTCATTTCACTTGAGTGGACCTGAATGCACTCCTTCCAGAGCTGAATTAGTTTAAAAACCAACAGGGTCACTAATGACTAATGAATGAGCGTCGCTGCTATGCCTCCAACACAATAGCCAGTAATCTTTCATTGCTCCAGCAATAGCTGTCCTGATGCTTATTGTACAGACTCGCACAGCAATCATGTCATCCAGGCATTAGAAATTTTGAGCAGGTAACAAAATAATTAGATTTGAAACTCACTCATTGTTATCTTTGTGAATAGAAAATGGATTATCATATCATTCTGGACATGACACAAAATAATTTGCAGAAGTTAATTTCCTACAGGTTAAAAWACTTTAGGAACCTTAGAATAATTAGAAACATTAGCTCCTATTCAGTGCAATTAAATACATTTCGTTCGTGAGGTTAGCTTGCAGTTTCTGAAGGTGGAATCTGACATTAAATAACTAAAGTAGATTCTAAAATGTTCCAAGTCCTTCATGGTGTGGGGTAGTGAGTCCAATGCATTACTACTGTCCATGTTATAAGGAGATTCTCATTTCTGATCAGACTCTAGAATCAACCATAAATATATKATTATTTTTATATAGTGATAAAATAGCTAGGAAAACAAAATACGTTTTTTTTCTAGCAGGTTTTCTGAGCTATATCTCAGATACACATTTAAAAAATAAATGCCTAACTTCTAAAGGTTGACTGGTGCATCTCATCCCTTCTCTGCGAGTGAGCTGCTAGGAAACCAAGATTATACTCATTAGCCTTTTTCTGCACGTGGCTATGCAAGACCTTCTACTCCCCAGCAAGAAAGTGGCTCACAACAAATGCAGGTTTCCTACATACATAGTTCTATTGACTTGGATAACACTGTTCAAATGTGTAAAGTTAAGCACTGCTTTAGAACTATATTTTAGTGACMACTACTGATAACAGGATTGAATAATGTGTAATAATAAGAAGAAATCACACATCACAAACYGTCACTAAACCAGGTGAGCTGGACTTCCTTAAGGAATACTTGCAATTCTGAATGGAGTCAACAGCAACAGCAAGCACTTTTCCCTTAAAAAAGAGGACCTGTGAGACAGTAACRTGCAGATAATAATGGTAAATCTCAGGGAAAAGCCACATTCTCTCCACTTGATGCCCAGTGTGATATGAGCATAATGAGGATAGGTGTCTTGACAAAAAAATTTTGCTGTTATGCAAATCCCTTCCATACAGTATTGCTACTAAGTTGATTCTCCCCAGTTTGATACCTGGGGTTTTTCTTTTTGGCAGTATCTAGAGAGATAAAGAAAACATCAGGACAAGATGAATACGTTTTTTATACATACACACAAAATGTACATGTACAAATACACACACTTGGCTCAGCACTATGGGATTTGGTAATTTCTTCTTCTGTTTGTTCATTCTGAAATACAAGCAAATAAATATCAACAAGCCTTGCTGGCACCTATATCAAGTTTAACTATGAACTAAATTTCAAATATATTTACATAGCTACTTCAGATCATCCTCTGTGGGGTTTTTTTTCCAGATATAAGCTTCACAGCCTACTGAAAAATAATCAATGTGGGACTTCAAAACACACATAGGATTAGGCAAAAAAAAAATATTCACAAAGCTATGTATCCCAAATTATCTCCAGGCATTTCATTAAYTTAACGGAGAGCATTAAACAAACAGTATTAATGGAAAAGCTACTATTTGCAGGAGTACAGTTATCATGAAAACATTTCCCTCATTTCTAAAGTACTACAGTGCTTTTAATTAAGTCTGAATCTCTAACTATATTCTGCAAATCCTTTTACTTATGCAGTCTATGAATTTTTAAATTAGATTTGATTTTTTTTTTTTTTTTTAGTTAACTACTTTCTGCAAATCCCATTTATATCCAAATTTAAGCTCAGGAAATGAATAAAGATACTGAATCAAAATGACGTATTTCATTTGCTGCTACCTGCCATYCATATTTTCTGGAAAATTCATGCAAATTTTTAAATCTCTAGAGAAGATAAGCAAATATCTGACATATCCTTGTACAAACAAATAAATGGTCTTCCAAACTTCCTGTTTTTGTAAACAGGCCAAGAAAGAAAATATATTATTGTTATAGTATACTGTTGCTACATATCACAAGTCACTGCATCAATTTATTGCAAAAATTTCTAACCTAAAATTCAGGAATCATTGCTTGCTTAAAGCCAATTTTTTCATCATTTCACACGGGAGTAGTTCATTGACAACTGATCCTCCAAATAACTATTCACGTGCTTTATTTACATCCATAAGCATTCTGCAGTAGCAAACCAGCTGTCTACATTCAAATATGTACTAGTTTTCCAAAATAAATCTCTTCTTTGCAAGTAAATACACTTYGGTTGTAGGTGAGCCCCATTGAAATAAACTGCTCTTTCTTATAATCAATTTGGACAAAAATTCATCTGAAAACAGACAAAGAAATGTGGGTGTTTCTGGCTTTATAGTGTAGAATCYATTTCACCTGACCAAATCCAGTCCTGAACTTATAACTATAAAATATTTTAAATATAGCATATTTGTGAACACATGGACAAGGTTTATTTTAAACAACCATCAGATAGTATTTTAAGTATAAAATTTTGACACTTTCCACCACCATAGGTGAGCCAGAAGGGAACTATATATTACAGCATGATTTAATGTAAATGACTGACTATTCCTTTTTTCAATTATGAAAAAATACCCTGTTTTCTTGCAACTCCAAGAGCCTGAACCTCCATAGGCTCAATCCTCCTTTCTGATCATGTCTACATAGAGAAATACAGACTTTCAGATGTATGTTTTCAGTGACCATTCCACATTTCTTATCTGACAGGCCCATAATTAGACAAAAATATTAGACAAAATTAGACAAAAAATAATTAGAATGATGAGTACCACATTTCTGTGACTGTGAGATATGCTCAAGCAGTGTTTCATCCAATTATTTCTACAGCCATCTTAGATATGTATTTTAATTCTAAAACACATCAAATTGTGTAGTTTGCTGAGTACACTCTGACATACGCTAATACACTGATCTTTTCTATCAGTCTCTCATGTGATGAGRTGACTTACATGATATATTTATTGAGCTAAAGAATCTTGTATTAGATAATTTAACATAATGAAGCCTGGTTGCACACTAGTTTATCATTAGGGTTACACCACGCCAATGATGTATTACACTGAAAAAAATTCAGATGGTTCAAGGTAATGATGCATTTCGCTGATGCATCAGACAATTCAGAGTAATGATGTATTTCATTGATGTATGATCGGAAGAACATTATATTGGTGATATATTACATTTAATACATTATTGTAATGTTACGTCCTTAATGATATTCTAAACCTTAATGTCAGCATAATATCAATTGAAAATTTCAGGATGTAAAAATCTACATCTGAAATCAAGCCRTCAGAGAAAACAAGCATTTTAAAGATGCAGATATCTCCTTAAATATCATAGTATCTTCMAAGAAAAAACACAACAGAGAAAATTTGCATTTAATTCCTATAGTTTGCTGTATATTACAAAGAATGAATGRTTCATATAACTAACAGTTAGAGAATGTGGTGTCAATATGCATTTGCTAATTTTTTTTTTGGTTGGTTGTCGGGTTTTTTGCCAGTTTCCTTTTCTTAAAATGCATTAAGTATGTGCCAATACACCTATTACTGTGCTATTCCACCTGTTCAGGTGTAATAGTAGCCTTTCAGTGATCTTTAGACTGGTCATCTGCAGTTCCTTCATCCCCAAATGCTGAGTGGTGTCCTCAGCTGAGCACCTGGAGCTCCTCGCRGGGATGGCACATAGCTCAAAACTGAGGAACCAGGGCAAAAAGATGGAGAAATAAAGTTTATACGAAAATTAAGGAATTAATAGCCTGATTATCTGGCAGAGCAAGCAAARAAAGTTCTTGGAAGTGGCAGTAAAATGATGCATGAAATGCACCTGAATTTTGGGTGAATTTCAGCCTTAACTAATACAGCGTGGGATGGGGAAAAATCGATTGCTTATTTAGTGTAAATTAAAAATCTAGGTAACAGCAAAATGGAATTAGATATTCTCACTGATTAAAAGAAATTTTATATAAATGGGCTTATCAAAACCTGCTGGAATAATTTATTGCTTCAACAGTTAAYTTGTTCAGATAAGAAGGGGGAGGAATAATGCTCTCCTTTGAGGATCTTGCRCCTTTTTTGGTAATTCACGATCATGAGACAATGAATACACGTGAACTAGAGCAGCAATCCTCAAATCTCATGTTGGGCGCTCTGGTGCTTAAAATCTAAACAGAGATATTGTCAATGTTTGGAAATTGTGATGGACAACTTGCAATATCAAAATTCTCATGCATCCAGTAATATTAGTTCCTTTTCTGAAGATTACACAGGCTAAATTTTTAAAACCAAAGATACTGCATTTAACACCATTTTGGCCTTTGAATTTCTGGAAATAAATAATTGAAAATTGAAAATTTTCACATGGAGGCATCAAGTGAGAAGATAGCATTTATATTCTCTTCACGATCTAGTAGAACTTTTATACACCTTTCATCTTTGTAAAGTTAGGTAGCTCTTCCTGATTAGTATCAAAACAAACAAAAAAACCTTCAAAAAGCTCTATTAAATTTTAAGATATTGTTTACTTTAAAGGTAACTGCRCAATTAATGAAAATGCAACACCAACTTTCATGTCATTGCACACATATGACAAAAAAACACACAATAAACACAATAATCTCAATAAACAAACTCCACTAGCCCATGATCTCGTGCAAACTAAYGTCTGAGCCAACTGTCCCTGACGTCCTTCAAGGCCAAGCACAGAACTASAGGGACTCGCCGTTACCAGCATTCTTTCCAAACGTACCTCTGTTTGAGTAGAAGTTGAGTACATGTTTTCCCACTTATTCTCTGATGCCATTCCTACTTTTTTCCCTCTATTATTCTATAATCTCCATAATTTTGTTTATCTGAAAGAATCCAGTTTTCCAAATCATGACGTGCCTTCCTCACAGGAAATTAAAACTGCAGCGCATCACATGTCTGCAGAACTAAGTAAATGATTCATGGGGGAGATTCCGAGTTTGTGTAAGTTCAGTTCCCTCTTGGTATTACTTTGCACTATAAGCATTTGTAATTATTTCCTAATGGTTCCACTGTTTTGCCTGCAATTCACCTGGCTAGAGTAGCACATTTGTAACTTTTTCAATTACAATCTTCATAAATGTCTTATTATTCTYTGTTTTAGACTGACAACACTAATTTGTAAAAACCATTACCTGTAACATTTAAGAGTTCGTATAATTAAGTAAACTATCTTAAAGTAACTAYATTTTTCCAGTCGAACACACACCTTTTCTTTTTCATCTTTAAAATCTGGAATCAATGCAATTACTACTCTTCCCATTTTCCAATTTACTACAAGATATTTTTATAATCTGCTGGTATCAGTGACAGCTAATCCCCCAATTAAACCCAAATTCTTCCCTGTCATTCTAGAATTATACTTTCTCTGTTTAAGTAGTTCTCCTTTGCTGAGTTTGTCAAAGAAAATGCTTGTTTTCCAAATAGTTGTCTGAGATAATAGATTTGCAATGGTTTCACATGGTTTATAGAATGTTTGCTACGCTTAGAATTATATATAGGTCCTGAGTATCATTTATCATAGAAAGAATATATGGAAAAAAGTATATGCATGATTTGCTATTGGAGGTGCTTGAAAAACTTAGATTGCAGTATTATGTGAAAGATAGACAGGTCATTTTTGCTAAAACTGAATGTTTTGTRCTTTTAACAAGATGACAGTAGTGATAAGGCCAGAAGGCTAAATCAGTACTATTTTTGAGCTATGAAATTGCTGTACTGCTTGAAAGCAGCTTCTGAATAAATAAAATGTCCTTTTCTCYGATTCATTTTGCAGGTACATATATTTAAATATAAATAAACAGAAGCAAATGCATATACACATATATGGTTTATATATTTATTAATTTTTGGTATATAGATATACTATATGTTATATATATTTGTGTTTGTGTATAGATATACTACACATATAGATGAATATGAAATATTTTAAGCATCCACCACTACTTATTTGCTCCAAAGAAAGTAATTCCATTGGCTCCCAATTCCAGGGTCTACTTAAGGCTAGGCTGGACCAATGGTAGTGTCAACACAGCTGCATTTGTGAGAAACCTCATTAATTCCAATTGCTCTGCAAATTTCAGCACACAGAGCTAGACTGAACCCTAATTAATGCAAGCTCCTCTTTAAAGAGTAATCTGAAATGCAGAAATCCAGAAAAAATGAAAGGATAAAACTTGTCCTCGTGGTCTCCGATATCATTTTATCTTCTCACASTGGGGTACTGCCCCCACGTGACTGATCTCATGGGGCACAAGAAATTTTTTCTATAYTGAACATCAGACATTCTGCATAAAACTGCAGCAAGCATTAATTTATCGCAGTTTAGCATAAAATGCCAACTGTTGCTATTTTTTATTTTTCCTGCTAGTTAGCAGAAGTATGTAATCTATGCAACCATGTAGAATTTATTTAATCTGCTTTAATTGACTTAGATACAATTGCTGCCTCTTTGGAAGTCTCCACACACTTCCCAACTCCCCAGCACAGAGCTTTTGGGATGTGTATTCAGCATTATACCAGGCAATAGCTGTGGACACCAAGATTTCACAGATGTCACACCACAGCCACATGGATTTTCACAAACATATCCTTGACCGTACATAAATCTTCTTTTAAGAACGCCAGTTTCCACCACGTGATATAAAGAGAATATCTCTGAGAAAAGCTGGCAGCCATCACCAAATGAAGCGGTTCCAGTGCAATGCAGGAAAATCAGCCAAGTAAACATCCACGGAGCACCTGCATTCAAACTCCTGAGCTAGATCCAATCCTGGGACCATTCATATGGTGGGTCATAAATCTGCACTGAGTATTTAAAAAAAATAATGCAGATATAAAGATGAGACATTTTAGATGCAAATGGCTATACATTCATCAATTTTCTAATTCGCTTCTTTTCTTAACTTTATTCTGCACAAAGTAACAGGCTTCCAGGAGGCAGAATGGAAGGATATTTCTCAATCACCGTCCAAACCCAGCTCATGCTGTAGCAACTGGGAACAAGCACAGCATAAGACATCCACATTAAAAGCACACATGCCATAACACTGATTTTGAACCTCTCAAGTCTCCCTTACATTGGATGTGCTTATGAAAACTCTTCTGGAAGATAATGCATTTTTTCTATTGTCTTTCTTTAGTATCATACAACTTCACATGCTTTTTTAAGATCCAAACTTAACTCTCCTTGAAACCAATGACAACTGAATGCACTCATCAATTCCAGAGGAAGAAAGACATTGTTAGCAAATCTCCCAAGACAGATGGGGTTCATCTAATGAGATATCCTGGTATCAAGAGTTCCTCACAAGTCTATTGGCTTAGCTAAGGCTAAATCTCTAGCAAATCCTCTTATTTGAGATAGTCTAAGATAGTTTGGGCAAATGAGACTTTTCTACAGTTTTTTGTACTCCAGATTTTGAGGAGGTTGTATAATAAATGTACATCTACAGAATAACTATTTTAGCCTGTCAGATACTCAAAAAGGAAAAAAAAAAAAACAAATCCTGATGAAAGGATCACACATTCTACATGAAGACAAACTGTAACATTCCAGCCGCTCCATAATGGTACGGAACACTGTAATACCTACACAAGCTACTAAGAGATATCCCAAGCTATCAGTGCATCTGTGGCACTGAATATCATATAAAAAATAAAATGATGGGTTACTGAACATGGAAAGCAAATCACTGATCTAGGTAACAGTGGAAAAAAAAATAATATTAAGAATAAGAAATTTCTTATTAAGAATAATAAATTAAGTTCTGCCACCTTTTCAATCACAGCATTAGTTCAGCCTCTCCTCTCTAGCCAGTCACCATTTTTTTTGGAGAAAGCGTGGAAACTGAATTGTCATCACAACTACACCTTTGCTAAACCCTGCTTGGATTAGCCATCAGATTTAAGTGCTTGGAAAGCATGTCACAAAGCGTGCAATCTTATCTCCTTATGAAAACAAGCTAGGGATATTGCAAGAGCTGAAGAGGTTTAGAGATAACTAATAAAATCTGTTGCCGGAATCAAAGCCTTCAGAAGCCTGAAAAGACAGAAGACTAGAAAAATTGTTTAAAAGATGAAACCCAGTAATATATATGGCCATTACAAATCTGTATTTGAGGGTGTTGAGGTTTCTATATTGGTTCAAGAGCCTGAGCCTGTCCAGTATCTTCCCAAACATGTAACTGCAATCTCTGAGTGCAAACAGGTCAAACAGTATAGCAGGGTTAACTCTCCCTGGTATTTAACTGCAATCAGGTACACCAGGTTCACTAGAAGATAAGAAATAGGAGACCTAGACCCTCTCTGGGATAGGATGGGTCTATTATGCTAACAGAGTGCCACTAGCTGAAGAATTTGAGGAGAAGGAAAGGTTTAAATCAGGAGAAGGCTCTATCTTCTCTTAACRTCCTCTTATCTTCATTTGAAAGGCAACAGTAACTGAGTTTCTAACGATGTGCTATCCAGTAGCATCTGGATTTATACACTTGAAGTGATTAAACAGACCAAAGCACCACCCGTGCCCAAGGATTATGGCCAGTGAAAAGAAGAGAGTTCCTATGATCTAATTAAAATAATGAAAAAATAAAAAATGGATCCATTTAAGCCTTTTAAACTTCCATAAACTAGCAAATGCAGASGTTCTCAGTGCAAATGGGAAATAGATTACCACGAACAGATATTAAAACATAAGAAAAGTGATGATGAAAGGCATCTATAATGAGTTTCTCACTTAGTTGTATCTTTAAAAAGTTAAGGATTCTGGAGATGAAATAGACAATGAGAAGGAAAGCAATCAACRTAGTACAAGGCAAGGAAGGCCTCACATCCTTCTCTTATTAAAGTTTTTTTATATGATATGAATTGAACAGCATTCTGAAATATCAAGATATGCCACCAGTCCAGTTTTAGAGTTTTTTTCTGATAAATTATTTGAAGTTTTATTTAGTATTTCCTGYGACTTTGTATTCCTCTTTAATTTAAATTCCTTCTCCATTAAATAGCACTCTTGATTTTGTTTTTTGACAAAAACTTGGGCCTTCTCATTGTTGCAAAAAAMCCACAAAATATTCACCTAAAACAACTAACACTTTATTTCTTGTATCTTCCAGAGTAATATCCCTTAATTTTCAAAATTATAAAATGTACTCTAACAGCAGCACTCCTGTTTTTCAGGAATACAGTGCCTACAGTTAAAACTAAGGTATTTCATAAAAATGTGAAAGGTTGCACTGTTACCTATAAYATCAGTCTCAACAGAATATTAAATTGTGGCACAGTGCAAGTAGGAAAATGCACAAAACAGGTTTACACCTGATTTCCCACTTTTAYTCTGACTTAGAGTCACAAAATAGACCTAACGAATATTGGTTCCGGTAACTTAGATGTTCGCATTGCTTTTCATCTGTTCCCCAGATAAGAAAACATCTTAAGCCTACCCAAAGAAGACGGGGGAAAAAAAAGGAAAAAAAAGTGTTTCCTAATTAAAGACAGGCAAAAAATCACATCAGTGCATTTAATTTTTGCACTGACAAAGACATTGCTCTGATAAGCTGTATAACATGAAATCCATTAGTACTGTAACAAGCAATGGTGCTGGCAATGGTATTAACTATAAAAATTTGGTAATTCAGGTATTTTTCTYATGCTGTAAGGGCCAGTGATAAGTAAGGAAAGGTTAAAAGGATCAGAGTAAAGTAACTAAGTTTCTGTATTTCTGTAAAGCTTTAAAGAGGAATAGAGGCTTAAACACAGTTTTCTAAGGCCTTTGAATGGGAAATGATTCTTTTCTGTAGTGCAGAAATACAAAGGTCTAGAAAAATTTGATACAGAAATGTTAGTATTTGAAATAAAACGACAAAAAAAGACAAATTCTCGTGTCTAAACTAATTCAAAGTTTAGTAAAATAAACATTTTGCTTCATTTTAAAAGTTCAATGTAGTAATACTCATAATATTGGCAATTTAATAGTCATCTGTAACTGCACTTTCTACTACACTGCTAGTTCTATTGAAAGAGTACTGGAAGTATTTGCACCAACAGTGCAAACAGTGAAGGAAAATAAATAAGAAAAAAAGAAACAACAAAAGAGGTTGTGCTGTAAATGTTTTGAATGGGCTCCCAACAACAAACAACAAAACCCCAGTACACATGCACACAAAGAAAATTGTTTAAATGTTCCTTTAGCCTTCATGGTAAGTCAGGGATATTCATTCTGACATGACTTGTGCAATTTGACTGGCACAATAATGATTTTGCAAGTGAAAACAGCTTCCCCTTTTACAAAAGGGAAAGTTGCCTCATCAAAATGTGGAGAAAGACCTGAAGGTCAGAACAGTGATTCATCTTCCTAAGGCAGAGTCACATCGAAGGGACCTTGAAAAAGTCAAGTAGTTACTTATGGGCACTTTAAAGAGAAAAAAGAAAAATCATAKAAATGAAAATTGTCTGAAAATAAGCCCCAATTGTCTGTCTGTTCTTAAAGCTATTGTGCCTTCTGCAATGTATCACTAAGATAGGTGATTATAGGAAATTATTGTAAAAGACAATCTTCTAGGGAAGTTTTGAGAGAGGCATTGATTGGTTAGTAAGTGTACAAAAGATGAGGAAAAGACAAAAAATGAATAGCAATAAAGACAAGGAATATATAAAAAAGARGAAGAATAAATTTAAGACAAGAAAGAAGCCACTAGAGTTTCTTTTGTTTAACATTGATCCTAAGAAGTGAAAGAAACGGTAATACACCCCTTCTATCCCAGAAATACTTTCTATTTTTCCCCAGAAGATTGCCTCTCTCCCGATTCTCCTTGCAACAGCAGTGCTGAATGCAACTCCTAGTCAAGCCTACAGAAAGTCCCACTGAGTGCRGGGAAAACGACGGTGCATCAATGAAGTAGGTCAGCTCTTTCTCAACCCGTCTGCAAGCATCAACCTCCATGAAAACAAAAGCTGTATATAACACATGTAACAGGAATTATCATCTGCATTCAGGGTGCAGGCACGCTGAGGAGTGCTTGAAGGATGATGACTCCTCTCAGCACTGCACTATCTMCCCTGTACGGCACATTTTGGAGTTGTTCTGCAGGCAAACCCTTAAACCCTCTCACCTTCCTCGCTCATTTTTACRGTGGGAATAGAGAGGACTCCTGGAAAGGGCTGGGCAAAAATGGGAAAAAAAGAGTGTATAGAAGGCAGTTAGGTTTGGAGGTGATTGGCCTGGAGCCCCTGTGCAKGTCAGTCACAGAATCTAGGTTGCAATGGCAGTGGAATTTTAGAGGCTAACTAAAACTTCCAGAGTTTTCCCTAAGGCACTCCTTCCCATCTCCTGTCTGAACATGTCCCTAATTCTTCCCAACACTTCTAGGGGCAAGGTAATTTCTCCTTTGCTCTCCTTTTGAAGCAGACCAACGCTCCCGGCAGCAGTAATGTCCAATTTAAAAATAATTGCCTAGACAAAAGCTATTTTCCATATGAAAACTTATTTCTTCCTCTATATTTTAATGATAGGTTTATGCTTCCAYTGAAAGAGTACCCTCAAGGATAGCCCTCACCACTAATCTGAACAGGAAAAATAAAYAGCATTTTACTTCTCATTGTTCCCCCTTCTCAGCAGGGAAGGTCATTGTTTGGGTTCAGCAGTGTTTGATTACCTGCATTTGGGATTGATGCAATCACAGTCACCAAGGATCCTCCAGGAGGCATTGACTGGTACACACACAGGCTTCACAAAAACACCAAGAGAGAGACTTTTTTCCTCCCAAGTTCAACCGGAATGGGGACAAGAGTAATCGCTGAATTGTAGGAACACAGATGTCACCTGAGAGGGGGCAGGAAGGCTTCTGGATTGATTCCTTCTTTTGCCAGTTTGGGAAACAGTTTGAGAAACAAGTTTCCCATAGCAGAGCCACTGGCATGGCCAAGTTCAGCTGACCGCAGATTCCCTCTATCCCTAAGTTAAAAGCACTCCTCTGGAAGGGCCTTGCYGGCATTACCGCACCTCAGGTGGCAGTGTCACTGCAACAGGACGTGCAGTCAGTGGGGGATTTCATTTATACTGGCTTCATCTCTTCCTCTCAAATCCTCTTTGCATATCAGGTTCTGATTTCTTAATGCCTAACTTGGCCGTGGTCTTTATACCACAGGATCTGCWCTGAAACTTGACTGGACAACAGTCTTCTGGCTCATATGCAACACATGCGAATTTCATTAGCTGAGTGACTATGGCCAGTAGGAATTGATCCCCCAAATCAAAATGAATTAGAAGCCAGAGAGTGGCATTTTTCCAGCTCTCCATAAATTGCAATTGTTGTAATTTATTTTTCAGTGATTAAAAATTACCCTCAGYWAGCTAGATWSAYTYTTTTTTKKWATTTAGTTTGCAAAATTTTCAAATCAGCAATTACCCTTTCACAAAGATAWGAATTTTTGCTTTTATAGTTCATGTTTAAACATATAACTATTTCATATTACAGATCAGACAACTTTTATGGAGTCAGCTACAGAAAGTCAACCAATCTGTGCAATACACATGACAGGACAGACCACTATATGCACTATACATTTTTTACMCTATTGTCTCCCCAATGTACTGTACTAGATCAGCTCTCCAGTAAAGGCTTCCAAAGTGTTTTTTCACACAAAATCTAAATAAATTTTGACTAGAATGTCTTATGTTGCAAAGACCCACCTTCAAGAGAGACTCTCTGCCCTCTGTTGTGCATAAGAATTKGGCACTAAAGCGTTTCCAATTTAAGGTAGGAAGAATACAAAGAACAAGGAGAAGAATAAGGAAAAAAAAAAAAGGTCAAGAGACTTTTATAAAGTCACTCAACAATGGAAATTAAAGGAAAATGTTAACAGTAAAGGGAAACGTTTTTGTTGTTGACACTTTAAAATATTTTCTGTTCCAAAGTCGGGTAAGAGGTCAGAAATACTTCCTTGAATTTTGAAATAACTTCGCTCAGTTTTCATCAAACATACATATACAATTTTTTATTATGAGTTAATTAAAAGTAATTTCAAGCTTTTTATGTGATGAAAACTGTGTTTTGACAACTTTTGATTCTGAAAGCCAACTGCATTAATAAGATAAGTTTGTGTAGCAATAGACTGGAAAAATAGAGTTTTTAAAAATTGCTGGCATCTGTATAACTAAAGATATTACATATATACTCACATAATTATTTTTCACTCTGTCTGTCAATGCAAATAACCTTCTGCCAACAATATGTCTTTTGACCCCTTAGATATCCTTCTCATTCTTATCAGTGATAGAAAAGAAAGTGGTTCTTCACGTGGCATGACGTATACAGCAGCTCCCTAGAAGTTCTAGTGTCAATCAGCTGCAGCAGCCCATGGAAAAAGCCATACCCCTGTCTCCCACCTTCACAATCTGTGTGAATCTCTCCTGGTTGTCTATCTGTTTTTGTAATAATGGCCCTAGTTTAAACTTCAGGTTATGCCCTATTATGTCCTATTATTCCTCATCTAAGATCAAGTAGCTCTTTATTCTAAATTCTAATTCAGAATATCTTCCAGTTTCCCCCCTCTTATTTACCTGTATCTTACTGTTTTAACTAATTCAAAGAAAATYGTAATATGAAGACTGTCTTTAATATATACCATACATCGTGCTATAACGCTTAACCCTTCAGAACACTTGCACCCCCTTACTCAAAAAAGGAATCTTATTGAGGGACACATCAAACCAGGATTAAAAAATAAGCACAGTTTCTGAATCAGAGATTATTACAAAAACTTAATCATCATTCCACTGACCTGGTTTTACAAGTTAATGCAGGAATAGGACTGCTTATTATCAAACACAGAAAAGCAGAAGAAAATTTTGATACCTTAATACCTTAGATACTTTGATACCTTAAGATCTCAGCAACAGTTAAAAGGAATATCATCACCATTCTGAACTTAATTTTTACATTAACAAATTTGAAATAAAGAATATGGTCAATTTAGTAATGGCATACATGAGTATTCAAATGAACATACAGTCAACGAACTAGCAGAGAGTAAATTGAAGAAAAGATTCAGGAAGAAACTTTCCACCAATACAAACATTATCTTGGATTATTATATATAGTGATCTCATAAAACATGACATAATAAATCTTCGAAGCTAATATAGTTTACCATACGAGTGCTGCCCAAATCAGCCTTAGAAATAACAGAATTATAGCTAGCATCATRGACAATTTTTCTCATTGTCCCTGCTTGGTGCAGTGTAAATTTAAGTTCATAAAAATTTCAGCCATAAGTTTCTCAGATTCATTCAACAAATAGTTTACTCTTTTGCAGTTGGTCACACTCCACTGCACACTGTATTGCATTGCCAACTCCACTTTTCAAGTCTAATTTCTCCTTAGCCRTAGCTAACTTGTTTCCAAACRGTTTCRCAGAATTCCATCATGTTAATGTCTTTTYGTTCAAAGTGTACAGTTAAAATTCAGGAACCTTTCTTGGTAAAGTAAAACTGGAAGCAGTTGAACAAAATATGAGTTATCCAACTAATTAGAAATGCTGCAAATCGTGTGCCAGAGAATTTGTGTTTCTAAAGCAGAGTAACAAAGTTCATGATGGAACCAAAAGTGAAATAAAATCAATTCGTTCTCTTGATGAACTTCTAAATAAAAACAGTGTTAAAATAGTGTAAAATCAAATCATTCTTCCTAAATTTAATACTTAAATCTCGTATTCAGTTACAGATGCTGTTTGATAACATTACATCTCTATGAAACTTAATGTCTGGTACTATCTCCCACTCATCATACAGTTTGCTATTATGGCATTGAAAAGACCACAAGATTACTATCTCCAGATCAGAATRAGAATGGGGTGAAAGTTATTTTTGTTTCTATGTTATCATCTTTTTCATAGCACAGATTGGTCCTGTATCACCTTGGAACACCGTATTGCTATCCTATTTTACAAAATGTTACCTGTGCAACATTGCTTTGAGTTTTCACCATTCTGGYATACTTCATTCCTTCAAAGCTCTGTTTTTATAAGACATTTGTTGATAAGACTGCTTCCCTTTTAGATACCAATTARTGACTATGAGCTTGAGGAACAACCCTATTAAGTAATGAAAGGCTGGCTGCTGATGTCAAAAGGAGGGTGGAGTGTATTCTGCATGTCTGCCTAGTCTACACATTCCCTGTGGGATAATAAAGCAGTTAAAARAAGACAGCAATGGAATGGCTACTCAATCAAATTACAGCATGTAGAAAAGGTCAAAGCAGTAGAGCACAACGACATAATTCACAGATTATACAAGCCATTAAAAATCTAATATGACATTCTTTTGGAGGAAAAAAAAAAAGATTATAACAAGAGTAGAAAATGGTAGAACATTAATCCATTCCTATGGCAACATTTGTACCTAAACTGGAACAAACGTACAACTGCAATCACTGTTAAGTGTCTGCCAAGACTAGGTATATGGCTTAATTTTCTCTAYAAGTTCTGCTTAGATGTAGCAGAACTGGAAGAGCGGATGAGGTTGAATCACACAAGTTATATTTCTAGGGATGGACTCAATTTCTTATCACAGCTTCCTGCTTTGATAAGCAATTTTGTCTAGTGTAACTGAACAGATATAAACTTATAATATATGCAGTAGGCAAGTAAACAATCATACTACAATATATAATAATGTTAACTAAATTATAATTATTTATACTGCTGTATTGCAGTAAAGTAGCCCTGGCTGCACTCCAGTGCAGAAGAGGGCTTGGAAAGACACTTGCAGGAGCAGCATGTATTGAACATTTATCCTGACAAACATGGGAAATATTTTGCTAAGATGTTGTTTAAAGGCTAAAACAGAAAAAAAGAAAAGTGAGTTTAAATAGCAAATTTACTTAAAGCTTCTTAGATTTTTAAAATAGCTAAAATTCTCACAATAGTTACATGGGAATTCCCAAAGTCCAACTCCTCATTAACATTAAACTGTCTTCATCTTTGACAAAGCAGCAGCATTAAAGCTGGTTATAAAATTTTAMGTCAGAAAGGACATAAGCTACAAAGTGGCTCCTTTTTCTAGTAGCATGACATTCTTAATACAGATGTATATTTCATATTCCATTAGATTTGGTGATAAAAGGTCAGTTTGTATATATAGCAGATGCAATTTTCAAGTGCTTTGAGTTGATGCCCTTACATAACAAAAACTTCACTTTGTGAGGAAATAAGTCAGGAAAATACCTATGAAGAGGTTAAATGAGACTCTGATGATGGAACATATCAGCATTATCATTTATTTCATAYCCAGAGTCAAAGCAGGAGAAATCTTTAACTGTGTTTTGCAGAASTTTAACAGGACTAGCCGTGTAACACATGCCAATAATTCACCACAGAGTACCAAAGAACTCAACTAGTGAATAGTCTAACATAACTACTAACTGTTTAAATCCAAAATTACAGAATCAAGACGATTTAGATGGAAAGAGATCCATGGAGGTTATCTAGCCCAACTCCCTCCTCAAAACAGGGCTAACTTCTGAGACAGATGAGGTTCTTGAGGACCTGAATGAAATACATACATATAATAACCAGGACTTCCTTTTCAGGTAAATGTTATGCTACAGACTTATACTATCTGTTCTCTTTGGTCATATGAATATGCAGTAATTTTTTTTTTAGGACAGTAATACAACCTCAAAAGATACCTTATTTAATATGCTGGTCAGAATCTGCTTCCTATTTAGCAAAACACTGGCTAGAACTTRATTTGTATTTCTACTGGCAATCATAATACACATTATTAATATTGATAAAAAATATTGTTTTATCACCTCTCATCACCAGAAAACCCATAAATTAGCCAGCAAATTTAAAAGCCAATAGATCATCAGACAGCAGCAAGAACATAACCTGGAAAAGCAGTCAGTTTCTACTTCAAAGCAACTAATATTTCTCCAGATGGTCATCAACAAATTCAGAAATAAGCACAGGTCTGTGCAATATATTTTCACAAATCCTTATTAAAGTACYATTATAAACCCTAAGCTTATGAAACAATGCCACACAAAACAAGAATTTTGACATATAAATAGATTTATTCTATYAAATTAAAAATTATATTCTATGACTATAATTTGTATGATCTAGTATAAATAGAAAATCTAAATAGAAAAAAATCTTTATTGAGCTATTAAGCTTCAATCTGACAGACATTCAAACGAATGAACTCTGGTTTACAGGTGTTTATATTCTTTTTATTTCTGTAGATCCCCAGGGAGTCTTCCTCCGCGCTCATGAGATCTAAATAAAACAGGCTGTCGCTCGCTCAGACCTCTGCTTGTAAAACGTTAACCCAAACTCCTCTCAGTGCYGAAGCACCACAGAAACGGATGGGCAGAGATCACATACTTTTTTACGCTTTTTATTTAATACTCCTAATAAAGTTATAAAATGTTCTTATTGGCCAAATAAGTCATGGCTAGAATTAAAGCTCTCACACACTGCCTGTTGTTGGCTCTTGGTCTGTATTTTGCAATGAACAACAATAAAGTTTCTTTTGTTCCTACTTTCCATTCCACCATTCCCTTACATTTTGAAGCCAGCATTATTCTGGAATAACCTGTCACAATATATACTTCCATCTCCCCAGCAAATTAGAAAGAAGGGATAGTACAGAGAGCTTTGGTGCAAAGCACATGAAGCTATTAAAGTCAGAAGATTTACACCAGGGATGAATTACCCTGGTGATATTTTACAATTTGTCATTGCAACACAAGGTTTTGGCTCGTCTCTGACACACAGCGCAATGTTCTTTCGAGAGGTAAAGTGTTCATTACAAGATGTTTCAGATGGGACTGTCTTTACTGTCTTTTCCCATTCCATTTTAAATCTGTTTGGTATGCGTGTCCTCAGGGAAAGGACTCCATATTTGCAGTGTCCTGAATTAAATGAGATTGCCACCTTCTTCATTTACGAAGCATTGAAAGCATGTACTTTATTATAACATAAATTTGTGAGCTGGTATGTATCATATTTCCTAATCAATATGCTAGGCAAAAAGCAGCAAATTTGGTATCTTACTACTGAAAGAAGAGTCCTCAGTGACCTTGCACAGAAGAGGAGAAATACCCTCCTAGCATTAACAGTTAAGTCAAAGCTTCTGGGGAGCGTGAGGTRGCATCACAATTTCTTTTCTACCACTACTACTGATGTTGGCACTGCTACAGTAAAGGGAAGAGAAAGGCTAGGATTTAAGAATGAAAAGAATAAGCCATGAGGAAAAGTTACAGGCACAGTGCATTGTCTAAAATTTTATCACAAAACAACAGTGGATAATTTCATGGCATTCTCTTCAAATGGTTGGTCATGGTCAAGAAATTCTTAAGCCACAGTACAAATAAAAGTCATTTTAAAAAGCTTCTGAAGTTCCTATTGCTCACCATCCWAACAGGCTTTAAATAAACTAACTTATCACCGAGATCCACCTACTTGAGATGAAATATGGCATCTATCAATATCATGGCACAGAGCTGGAGTCACAGGCCCCAGTGCTCCTGCATTTCAAATCAACTCCAGAACATATTTCAGCTCCCAGGGGACATCTCTGTTMTTTTGTTAAAATAATACCTGAAAATCTCAGATAGATGACTTMATTGAACCAAATGACATCAATAGTAAATTACTAAAGCCAACTTGATAATAGTCTGCAATTATCTGGATGAAACAATACCTAACTGCATAGATTTCCATCAAAAAATCACAGCTGTCATTCTGGAAAAATGTCTACGTATTCATATGATGCTATGTATAGGAATTCATATTTGAACATTATGGCATGCCCATCTAAAAGCGGTATCTTGTGGAATGTGGTTGACTTACATTAACAGAAAGCCTCAAGCACTGAATCCTAAAAATCAGTGATAGAATGGTCTCTCTATCATTTCTAGAGTTTTATCATCAATCTAGTTCCCTATATTTAACACACCTTGCTATAAAGTGCCTCAGAGGTGCCACTCCAAGCCAGTCATGCTCCACCTGCCCTGCAGAGCCTGTGCCCATTTGGCCAGGTAAACGGGCGCTGTTAATTTGCCACAAGCCATACAGAGCTCTACAGAAASTCATTTAATTATCAAATGCAAAGTAATAATTATTGACAACAGAACTGAAGGAAAGTAAACGACCACAATGATTGCTTAGTTTTCCAGAAGAACAYGTTAATAAAAATGCGTTACCTAATTAAGCAAGTGCAGGAGGAAAATTCAGTTACACATGCTATATACATTAGAAGTAACAATTTTCTTTTCCATACTACTCATTGTATCTTCAATTTGCAAAAGCTATGCAATCAAAAAATCCTTGCATCAGCTTTAATTGCTCCATCATCCAGCACACAAGTGCTTACAYAGTTATTCTTTTGCTACACATTTAAAATGTGTCACTTTGCTCATTTTTCAGAGTAGTTAACACAGACCTTGCATAATCTTTTTAAGTCATTATCAGCACAGCATTGTTCTTTCTCTAACACATAAACATTGTTTTATGGCATATATCTATGTGCTTTTAAAGCAGGTCTACTTTTATACTGCTTAATCTTCCTTCTTTTTTTTTTCTCTCTCTTTTACTTGTCTCAGTCAAACATGTTAGGAGGAAGGACAGGTTCTATTAAATCAGCAAATAGAGTCTGGAAAGATTGGATACCTTCCCTAATGCATAAAGAAAATGTGTCTTTTTATCATGGTGAACTTTAAAATATCAGAAAAGTAAACTTTCCAAGTTTCATTTTCCAAGACTCTGACCTTCTGTACACAACATTAATGTCTCTGTCACAGAAGGTTAAACAGCAAGCACACGACGTTTTTATAACCATATCAGCCAAAGTGATTTCAAGTCACAGAATTCTCTTTTGGGTGAATTAATGATTTTTACTATGATGATGATATAACCTGAGTTATTAGAAAAAGTCATTTCCCAGTTATTGTATTGAAAGTCAGTAATTACTTTTTCAATAAAGAAAGTGAAAACTATCAGGATGGCGAAAGAGAAATAAATTAGCTTTATMCTCTGCACTCAATTAAACTATCATAGCAAGAAAGCAATGAATTTAGGTAATTTGAGGGAAAGATTGCGTCTTTACATAACAAAGTCCTTAAACTGTTTTAAAATCTGTTAAAACCCAACATAAAGCAGCATAGCTATTATAAGAKCTCCTAAGACTTGATGAAAATAGATTTCCTCAGTAAACAGTGTAAGTGAGGAATCTGAAACCTGAGCTATGAAATTGTTCTATTGGTAACACCACAAAGACACAAGAGTCAAAAAAGAGTTAAAAGAGTAAAAAGGCTAATTGTGACCTCTGGAAACCAGGAGACCTTCTGGAGTTTGCATTCGATCTTCACTCAGCTCCATAGCAAAATATCCAGGTGAACACTGTTATCCACACACCCTGATTTCCAACAGCACGGGGCAGCTAGAGTCATGACTACAGTAGTCCAGACTACAATCCTGGTACTCACTGAGGGATTGCAATGACAGGGAACACTCTGCTATTCATTTAACAGTCCAAACGTTCCCAAGTTCCCTTCCTATCGGTGAAGWACGGTAGGTAAACAGAAAGATTCCTGTTCAAATCTTTCTTATCWAGGATGGAAGAGTGCTCTATGTCAATTACAGAAGAGTTGAGTATCAAGACTCTTAACTTTAGTATCTCAGGTAAATGCAGCAGTAAGCCAAAATGAAAACACGTTTTGAAAGTGCTTTATAAATGAGAGAATATTTAAATTCCTTCACCATCTCTCTCCATAAAGCTCCTATTTATGGTTCACTTACGTCCTATGCTGAAGAAGTTTTATTTGTAATTTTTATTTTCCAAGCCTTTATATTGCTCCACAGATCACACTATGAGCAAGATTTAAAAAAAATAAAACACTATCAAGTGACAACATGAAGCAATATGAATTTAACCAACACCTACCAAATTAAATAGCAGTGGAAGAAAACTGGTTGTAATCTTCAAATAAGAATTCAAGATAACAGAAAAGCAACTGTAAGGGTATAAACTGTCAACTTAATAAATTTAAACCAAAAATTTCCGTCTTTTCTGACTCATAGAACATTGTGTGTTCTAACTTGATAACCAGTGCAAGTAGCAAGTCGAACCCTAAGTATGTTTTGCTATTAATATTAAACACAGCTATAAAACAGATATGCAAAATATGCAATGGGATTTTGGTATTTTAACTCCTGCATGTAGCAACTTTATTGTCCTCAAGCATGCGAATTCACAGCTTGGGAGCACCTTATTTAATTTTATTGCTCAGCTTCTAGCATAGAAGCATATTCAGCATCTAGCATAGCACCGCATTGAGATTACTGAGTCAGTTCTGACTGCATTTGCTCCTCAGCAGTGGTCGGTAACAGAACATTTCACATACWGCACTATATGGATAGAGTGACATTTATTGTTTTACATATAATTTCTTCCAGTGAAACTGAAGCAAGAATTTCTTGTTTCCACTTCCCTGAGGAATGTGGGAAAAATTAAAAACAAGTTTTCAGCATATCTGAGGTTAGGGTAATTCAATCAGTATTCAAGTTTCTTAACGTAAGAAGGAGGCAGCGTGATTTTCTAGGCTAAAATTCTACAATTTATTGCATAAGGCAAATAAAAATTGCATAAGGAAATTAGAAATAAAAAATCCCTCCTTTAGTAGAGRAGTAGAGAAAACAGAGAACATTTCCATTGTTTCCATTATATCAACCCAAATTGATTTAATTTCTTTTTGCATTGGTTATCAAGTTGCATTTTATTTTAGCTTCTAACCTCTAACACAGTTTCATATCATGAAACGTCCACCTACCAAATCACAAAGTCAACACAAACCCCAGACCAGATTTGTAGGATTTTGCCCTTGATTCTCAACTCAAAATTGCCATTTTGCCCATTTTGTAAGATATCTATGAGCTAGAGATCAGAATCAGGCTAAGTTCATCTGAAGATTTTTCATAATAAACTCCATTCGCTTGTTTTGGTATTTGAGATTACTAAATGGGTGGTCAGTGACTCCATCTGTGACAGCTTAATCTAGACAAGAAGTTACAGACATTGTGCTTTAAGGTAACAAGCAAGTAAAGTAACAGGTGAGCTCTAACATAAGAAAGCAGATTGTAGTAAAGCTCCAAAACAGCCATAAATACAGGAATTTACTGCTCACCCTGTTCAAAGGTTCTGGCCAACCTTCATGATGGAAAAAGCAACATCGCAAACCTTCATGGCCAGATTAGCACCACAAGCCTTAATTCCCTGCACTGCACCAATAAACCTGGAATATTACTCTTCCTAAGCTTCAGCGCTAAATCTTCCTCTGGAAATTGGTACTGGACTAGTRAACTGCTACAACTGTGTCACCACCTTTTGCCAGCCACACTCTTCCAAAGTCTACTAAGTAGTCTTTGGCTATTAAACTTSTGGGGATTTTTCCTTCAAGCTTTTAAGAAATAAAATGCAACACAGGGAAGTAATTTTTATCTAYGTCTAGAGTAAAAACTCAATACCTTATCTTTAATAATATGCATCACTTCTGCATACATACATGGCATATTTCAATTTGAAAACATGAAGCCTCAATGCAAAATGAAGATTTTTACATTCCTAGTAAAGCATAGGAGTTACCCCTCTCTGATGCTGCCATCATAGTCAAACATTATCAAATATATATCAAATACACAGGAATTAAAGAGATGTTCTGGCCAATTCTGGCTAMACATTCAAAAACAAAGTTCAGAAGATGCTTTCTTCTTCATTAATACTCAAAATTGTAAAATTCTTTCTAGGAAGAATTAAGTCCACTAGTAAAGGAGAGGTCTATTTGAAGTCTTGAGAAGTAGAAATACTTCTATGCATGGTGTCGCTATCCATTTCTAAAGAAATATGACTGTTAGTAAGAAAAATATCTCTATTTCTTGATTATTGTGCTTATAGTACACTCAAGTACTTTTGCCAGGCTTTTTTKATTTACCATGTATTTTGCTGAAGAGTTAACACACACTGCCTACTAAAGCAGATCTTAAAAATCCAATGTTGAAACTTCTCAGAAATGCAACATAGATTCGTATTAAAAAGAAAATTCAGCAATAGCTCTGAGATATTAAACTATATAGCAAAAACTCTGCATTTATTTGAGATAGATAAGCCAATTAAATATTTACTGTTCTTGGCTGCCTGTTTATTACTAAAAACCTAATACAATAAAACAAGGTTTTAAAATACTGCATTTTATTCACTGTAATAAAATGACTTTACCCAGAAAATATCAAATACATTTTAAGCTGTAAATCAAAACTTTTTCCCTGACTATCATTCTTTACTATAAACCAGTAATTTTATTGATTGCAGTTATAATTGTGCTGAACTAAATGAAACTGAAGTTAACTCATTTCCCACACTACAAATAGAAATATTCCCACATGATGAATGCCAGGGTTATTTTATTCCAGATTTAATTGTGACAACAGGATTTTTACACAGACCCATTTAAGATCATCTTCCTCCAGCTTCTTCCCCTTGCTCACAGAAAAGGGCTAAAAAGTGGATGATTAGAAAGAAATGTCTTCAGTGAAGGTCAATACAACATGAGAGGATGGAATTAGCTGTGTTAGGGCCTAGTAGTTGTTTGCTCTTACCCTATCGAACACCCAGATCTTCTGAGGGCTCATTCTATGAACTCTCTTCAAGTGAAAGTATTGATAACTTAGATGAAAGATACCCAGGAGCTCAGGGGTGCAACTTGGAACAAACCTCCTTGGGGATCTRGCCTTGATACTCAGTGCCTACTGAAATGGTAAATAAAAAAATCTATGTGTAAATCTARAAATAAGCGAATCTGTTCAATAATTTAGGAATTTTAAGTGGTTCACATGACCAGAGAAAGGCTGAGGGTTAACTCTTATGGCACATAACGCTGAAAAGACAACAATTAAGAGAGTACGATCAGCACTAGCATTGCTGTAACATTCTGGTAAAGCAAGGTGGGGACTTGTTACTTTTCAGAGATCAAACCCAAATGAACTCTTTTTTTTCCAGTTATTTCATACACACAGTGGTATAGGTGAAATCACAGCATAATATAATGCTATTTCACTTACTGAGTCACCACTTAAATTTTAAAGCTTGTCTTGTGAAACCGAATGAAGCTACAAATTGTCTGCCTTCTTTATCAAGTCACTTGCTATTATGATGATGGGCTCTCCTGAGAGGATTCTTGCAAATGAATCTGAAAGCGGCGGCAGAATCTGATGAGCAAAACAACGAGCTGCTGCCAGAAACCCTTCTCCAACATGGAAATCCTCAGGGACAAGTCCCCATCCACATACCCAAAGTGGTTGATGTACACCTCGATACAGCATAAATCAAACAGGCCACTATATCRTAAGCGTTCATATTTATTTCATACGCTACCATCATTTTAACTGACACGACAGCCAAAGGCATTACAAATTCCCAGTGATCAGTTGTTTTGCATTCATTTCATGTACCGTTGATCTTTTTATGAAAGTTTAATAGTTCAGTAATCCTCACTGCCTTTCCAATAATGCTGCTTCCAATTTTTTCTAAGCAGAGGGGAGCTTGAGAGTGACATTTGCTAACCACAATCATAGTGTATTTAGCTAGCAATTGGGCAAAAATGCATATTACGCTCTTATCTGGGCAATCTGGTGTACCGAAATGCTATACAACCCTTTCCTATGAAAATGTATTTTTTAATTTTATATTGTTACTGTGGGCAGAGTGCTAMAGGCAGTCATGACAGGAGGCTGAGCAACAGGAAAGGCTTTGTACGCTTTCACRCAATAGTGCAATGCAGGAGTGCAGTGAAATGCTGATTGGTGTTTTGAAGACAATGCCTYTAAAGTACAGCAGAACCACTGACAAATACTTTTTCCTAGAGGTACCTGCACAAAGTCTATATACACAATCCTGGAAGAAATGAAAGGAATTTTTGGAGGGAGTAGTCAAAAATATAACATATGTAGATGTTGTTGGAAAATGCAAAGGTTTTTTTAAGCAGTTTCAATACAAGTCTACACCATGAACAYTTATGTACCTACTGCTGAAAGTCTTAGCTATGCGCGTACATTCTAGGCCATTTACTGAATTAGTAGAATACCATTCTTGCTAAGTATCATACAGAATATAGAAAGACAAAATCCTACTACAAAAAGAGGCGTTTTTACAACTACTTGCAATATATTAAAGTATTCCATCGAGGCAGCTATACGTTACATGTGCATTAAAAATCCACATTATGTTTCAAACATAATAATCTTCCCAAATTCCTGTCTTTTTCTGCTGATGGCATCCACTGAAACTAGGTAAATGCATGTTTTGCATCATAAGTAGTCACAATAGCCTTTTCTCAACTGCAGTAGGTGACTAGCGYCATAACTGCTCAATCACTGGCAATATTAATAAAATTTTATTCAGATATAACACTAATAGATGAGCTATTACTACTTATTTCCAGTTAAATTATAGACTCACTTGCTCTGTAGAAAGTCTGCTTATATGCGTTATAACATGTGCTAATTCACATCTTATGTCTTGCTACCCGTGGTCTTGCATATACAATAGCTATACTAAGTGTTATAAAATAAAATGAATTTTAAAGCAGCCACATCTTTTTCATATAAGCTCTTTGAAGACAAAACCAAAAAAAAAAGTAGCTTTTCAGAGACTTTAAGAACTAGATATAAAGGAAAATATATCACAGAAGAGCTATACAGTATGTTAATAATACATCTGTACTTCATTTGAGAACTTCCAAAAATGTCAGGAAACTGAATTATATATGTGTGTGTATATATACATATATATTTTTATATATACACATATAAAAAAATCACAGTATACAAGATGGCACAAAAAATTTAATTCTGTGCATAAGCTAAATTCTAAGGCTATGTAAAATTGATATATTGATATAGTGTGCCACAAACTTAATAAACACAAAAATTAAATTGTCTTTTGTTATATTTTGCCCTGCGGACTCTAGATGACTTCTGCAGTTGTAGCTTAGAAGATTTCTAACCTCCAGCCTCCAAGTTAAGAGACCTCTACTGAAGCAAAAGACTCAGTTCATCCAGAACTGAGGAAAAGAGTAAAAAAATACTTTGACCTCCCTGTTACTCAGCTGAYTTTGTGAAGTTCTCCTACCCAGACAGCAGCGTGTCACACCTGCCTTCAGAAGGACAAGGAGAATCCAGGGAACTACAGAGCTGGCAGCCTCACCTCAGTGCTTGGAAAGGTGATGGAGAAACTAACCCTGACTGCCACTGCCGCGCATACGAAGGATGRGAAGGCAATTGGGACTTCTGCAGAGGAAAGTATGTGTGCATGTGTGCATATAATATACATGTAGTGTGTGCATGCTACAGATATCAATGCATATATTTAACTAAAACTAGAAAAATGCATTCGCACATGGGTTCTAAACAGCATTACAGAACTGCAATTACTTAAACTGGCATTTTGCCCCTTTCACTTTTTTTTTTTTAAATATTTTGTCTAGCAAGAAAAGCAGGGGAGGTAATAACCCTAGGTAATTACTATCGATACTTTCTCYTGCTGTAAGCTGTTTATAAGCAACATGAAGTGTATGCCTGATGTAAAATGAGCTCTGTGGAATATATTATTTGCAACAAMCAACTAGGTTTTTGCAGTTTATTACACGTGGTCTGGTTAAGACAAGCATTCAAGGACATAGCACCTGGCTTAATTGCAAACAAAGAAAACAGCTTCTTAGGCATCACCTCCTTTGGGACTCTCCATCTGAATCAAGTTCCAAAAAGGCACAAATAGATTTTGTCCCATTCAAMTTAAATATGCTATAGTGGACCACTAAATAGCTCTGTCTTTCCAGTCATGTGCCYTTGAAGTGTGGCCAATTAGTGATTTATTCATAAAACAATTATCTTATTGACGAAGACCAAATGGACATGAGGTAGCTAGTCACAGAAACCAGTTTTAAAACCCGCTGCTCCACAACAGATTAACATAATAGGGAAAAAGCCAGGGTGTTCATGTACAGTAATACAACTTTTTAAAAGTGGAATTTAGCAGAAAGAGGTGTCTTMATGACAGATAAGTTACATGGCAAGTCAGAGATGAAAGGGGGATAAATTAGACTTAAAATGCTGGTGAAAATGACCAAAGTGATCTTCCTCAATCTGTATTTTCAGYAATTATTCACACATAAAGGATTAAGACTGAGCATTGACTTGCAGCCCAGMTAGTGTTTTCTCTCTCAAACTCGTGATCTTATACCACTGCCAGTTGTCACAGGGGCTAAATATCTTCCCTCAAGTTCAACAGCGCTAGTAAAGCCCCATTCATGACTTGCAAGGAGTCTTTTCAGGATGACATCGTTTGAATACAGAAATTTACAAAAAAACTGTCACTMTAATTTAAGAAGCTGAAAGAAACATGACACCTAATCTGGGATACAGTTGCTGTTGTGCAACTCAATTATTTCAGTCTATGCCATTCTAGCAGAGCAGAAATCTGGTTAATTTATTGCAGGTGATGTTAGAAGTGTTTGGAGACGCTGAGGCTGTTGGGGATACKAAGATTCAAAAATAAATGTGCTCTCCAAAATGCATTTTCAAATTGAATTTACCCTGTAGTGGCAGATATCCATTATTTCAAACAATTTAAGGCACACTTCATTCTGCTTCAAGACCTAACAGGAGCCTCCAYTGACTAAGTCTCTGTTAAAAAAAGCAGGACTAATCAATGTCAAGGCCACATAACAATACAGGAGTGCAGGAAACTTTTGGAAAATTTCTCTTTTACCCTAGAAGTAAAAATAGCAACATTCTAGAGTTATTTGCTATTTCCTAGTTAACACATACAATTTAAATAGATGGCTTATGAATAGAATGTGGATAATGACTTAAACTTTAAAATACACATGCACTTAGCTTTGTTTTTGATTAAGGTAGTTAGGAGCCTTTTTAAATATAAATACAGACCCAGAAAAATACAGAGAGAGACCTTAGAGAGACAGTTCTGGATCCAGACCCTCATTCCTACCCTGGTGATCCCTGCTATCTGAATTGTCCTGCAGACAGTGTATTATGGCCAAAGACTTACAAATCKAGAGTGCTGGTAAAGAGATGTAAGTAGGGTGATTTGGGGCCACAGTAACTAAGCAGTTTCCTAGTCTCATATAGTAGACAAACTAGCTCCTCTGTATTTCTAATTAAAAAGACTTTTGTGTAATTCACTTTTTTCCTCCTATATGATTAATTAGTGAATCAAGGCATAAGTCAAATGCTGAGCATATGTCCCCGTTATTTCAAAGCTAAAAGACATCTGTGCAATGGATGCATATGCTGACACCTGTAACGACATGGTTTTCAGCAAAACTCGATCAAAGATTTTCCATAATACTCTACTGTGCCACATTTGCATACCCACAAACACACACTGAAAACTAAATATGAAAAATACATCTATGAAGATATTCAACCTGTTGTTACAAAAGGCAAGACAAGTGTATTGCTTGTATTTTGGGATTTTCCTTCTCCTTTCTTTAAGTAGTAAAAATAAGGACTGTAGCGCTTCCAGAAAAAGACACGCAACCACAGAGTGAGCAGGCTACGCAGACCACAGAGTAAGCTTAAACCCTGAAAAATAAGATATTCCATAACTTGGAGAAGAGTGGAAAACAAAAATCAAACAGTGAGATATTTCAAGCGCTACAGTAACAATAATGTGGAATTACAAATCTTTTTAAGTTAAATGAAGTATCATTCAAAATTTATGTTTTCACTCTGAAAACACTTAATGAGGCAGCTTATCTCTGAGAAAATAAATAGCATTCAGGAAAACAGTCTGCATAAACAGCAGGCCTTTGCCTCTCGCATAAAGACACCAATCAGGAACACGCTTAGCAAACACTCAAAATGCTTCTTGCCTTCAATCACACAGCAAAGCTTGTTTTGCAGGGCCAATTTCAAAATGAAATATAAGCATGCAGGTGTTGCAATGATTACTGCAAACACAAATTTGTATTGGTAAATACCTAAGTTATACATACTCTTCCTAAAAGAAGGTGGTATATTGACTCTTAGTATTGACTCTTCCMATGCCAGATCATATATTTCTTTAATAAATTGCTAACTAGATTGAGGTGTTTGGGTAATTACATGGGAAGTCATCTGCTCTCATTTAAGGCTATTACTTGTTTGATATAAGTGATCTTTATTTACTCTAAAATTAGGTCTGTTAATAGATAAATATATTCTTGAKTAGGAGACCATATGGCAGTTATCATAAGCTCATGGATGATAGTGTTAAGTAGAGCTGCCTAAGCAGCATTACTTTGTTCTTGTTCTCAGCAGACGGTCATCTTTTGTCCTGGAGGAACATCTCACTTTTCAGCCTGGTCCATACTGACCTGCACTTCAGTTTGTCAAAGCAGTTTTGAGAATATGACTGGATTTCATATGCTGTGCACAGTACCTTCTTTACATTTCTAGCAGGTCCTTGATTCRATGTATTGAACAACTTAAAACATCTGATGAGGTGTCTTCTTGGCAGAGAAGCATAAAATGGACTGGAGAACTCCATTTGAGTTGGTAGTATGATGGGCTACTGCTACAGTCCCGTCTCTTCTATTTGTACACACAGGAGTAGACAACTAGAAAGCTAACAGAAAGGCTAAGATACCAGGCACAGTTAAAACCAGTGTAAGCCCTTCTCCATAAATATCAAGCAGACTACAGCCCCAGGGCAAAACCAGTTCACGTTACCCAGTCTCCAAACCTAAATTATGAAAGTACTGGTATGATTCYTGGATGCAGAGGCATGCAGTTATAAGTGAACCCAGGCGATGCTATGCCTCAATGATAAACAAAAAAGGTTCCTCTCAGAAAGTTTATGCACTGGATCTCTATCATCCAACACTGCTTAATCCTCAACTCGCTCCCTAACGCTTAATTCTTAGCTCGCTCCCTAACTGTTCAGACAGATTCATCTTCCTCTTTCCAGGACAATTCTGCTATTAAAAGGACCTAGCTCTACACAGTATAGATAAGGCCAGTCCAAGCCATTTAACTTCAGGGATGAGTCCTCAGTCCCTTTTCATTATCGTTAATTCATGAAGCAGTCACAGCCCACACTGGCTCTTGCACAGTTTTTACATGACTTAGTTCCAGATAAATACATTTTCACCAAGGGACAAGCACTTCAGCGTCCCCCTCTTCATAGCTACAAGGTTCAGTGGAAAGTTAGTTTTGTTACTAATGTTATGGAGTCAGCTCATTCTAAGACTCTCTTAGAAAAGTTCAGCTACATTGCATTCGATTTATAAGAATTTCTGTGCCTTTTTACAATGATCTTGACATGGTTATGGGCTGCTGTAGATTAGYTTCACRGCTAAATCTTAAMTCTCTCTTTTATGATGGGTTTAAGATTTTAGTAATGACATAAATTGAAAACATAATTAATGAATCACGTAGATGCTACACAATTCTACTTMATGTTGGATTTGCTCCACTAATCACACACAGACAGTTAACAATGCTCACTTCRAAAACAAGTATTTGGCATAATGCTAACACCACAGAGAAATTASAGTGTTTTTGAAAAATAAAAACTTGTATTTCTTGGATTCTCAAATCAGGTGAGTCCGCAAGCACTATAAATCACTGCTTCTCCATCCAGAATAAATTACAGCATCATCGTCATGTTACCACAATCCTCAAGCAGACATTTAACTCAAAACACTGTAGAAGAGTAGTGCTTGGCTGGACAGTTTGCTTTCTGTTTCAGAGCTCCCATTACTCCCTCCCTCCTCGTTCACTTTSTAACTCACAAATTACTTGTCTGGCATTAAATGCAAATTTCCCGGATTTCAGAAGCTCTTTTGAAAAGAACTTCTAYGCCTGAAGAAATTAAACTTTGTAAACTGGGACAGGAAAAAAAGCTCTTCTAATAGATTAATTGGTTAGAAGTCACGAACAAAGTGCTGGCATAACATATATAAATTAGAACTGTAAAAA
This sequence comes from Eudromia elegans, assembly GCA_003342815.1. Classification (NCBI taxonomy): domain Eukaryota; kingdom Metazoa; phylum Chordata; class Aves; order Tinamiformes; family Tinamidae; genus Eudromia; species Eudromia elegans. Next base: position 1,739,715 of record PTEX01000095.1, read on the forward strand.
AAAGTAATACAGAGAATAGCAGAGTAATGAGCAACTGGGCAAAAAAACAGTAGAAGAAAGTGACAGAAGAAATTAAATGCTAAATTTTGCAAAACAGTTCACATAAAAATAGTGCTAACAATACAGTCATGATGACACCTAATCTTTTACCCACTCAGGAGAAATAAAGTCGTTTTGGATTGTTCTCAAAATAAAAGCTCGATTTGCAGTTGCAGGCAAGTCCTTTCCAATTATCTCAGCTGGTCTAGCAAAATGTATTATATCTAGTAAAATRTATGATATCTCGCTACAAGCCTCATCAGAGGGGTTTGAGGAAAAAATCAAGAACAAGACAATACCCCCTTCACTATGCCATCAAACCCAACCACTGCGCTCTGACCTCCTGAATGCAGCAGTTATAATAATCACTTCCCCAAGACAGTCACAGTGAACAGGACAGACAGCAAAGGTGATGGCATCGACAGAGAGGCTTTCACACAAGCAGCTGTTAGAGCAAAGACTTTGGCTGGAAGATGACAATGCAGTGAGGGGAGACCTGGAATTAGTTCTCACAACAAAAAGAATAAAAGCCACTACCTGAAACTATTAGACAAAGTTTAAGCAAAAGGAAGTCTATCTTTCTTTTACTCTTAAACACAATGCATAATTAAAGTTTCTGTGGCAAAAATGTAAAGTATTTTTAAAAAAGAAACTGAACAAATTCATTTTCCATTTTGGACAATAAGAAAGCTGGCCCAGAGCACAACCTCTTTCTCAAGAGGTTCCTGAATCCACATGGTCAGAGGCTTGGAGGATGTCCTGAGGGACTTGCTCTGTACATCGGCTCTAAGTATCTGCTACAGGATACGAGTATAAAAGAAACTTTGCCTGACTCAGATGTTCTCATGATCTCACAGGCTTCTCTGGAGCTCTACAACATCATTCTCTTTGCTCCATCCTACCAAAATACGTACGACATACTGCACTGAATATTACAGAAAACAACCTTTTTAAGCTTTCAATATTTTCTATACTGTGCCCAGTGCAGCACTTCAAAGATCTATTACTTGCTCTTCAAAAAAGTGTCTAAACATTCCAGAAAATGACTAGGCATACCTCTCACTACATGCCCTAAGCTCTAGTAGAACTAATATTTTAGTTCAAAACGCTGTGCACAGTTTATATAAAAATAGGGTTGTTAACTGAAGCACAATCATAATTCAAAACAGCATTTCAAAATACTCTTTCCAAGTAAAAATATGTTGATGCATATTTAAATAAGTGTAAAGAAAGAAGATAGCAATTTAATCCTCTACTCTGTATCATTTTTCAAACTCTTTCCATTCTTTAATGATTGACTGGACAAGSAAATCAATAGGCCAAATTATGAGATCAACGTTCAGGAAGCAATTAAGACTTCAAATTTGGACTAAATGATTTAATAACCCAACAATTCTATTAGCAAAGTCTGTTTGGAYATTTCAACTTACAAATTGTTGGAGAAGTGAAATAATTTTGTAGGTACCTTGGCTGATGTTCTACAAACTGAATCAAACAGCAGCAGCCCACACGTATGTACAGGTATGAGCAAAGTTCTCTAATTARGGAATATTTACCTCCATTACAGGTGAGAGATGAATTTCAGGCACAGAGTTTTGCCTTATCAAAATAACATTAAGAGACTATACACTTATTTTGCTCAAATTCCACTTTTGAACAAGCATCATAGTCTTACATCAATTCAAATTCCGGACTAATCTTTATGCCTGTCAGCAGACTTATTCTCTGAATCAAAAAAATCRTAATTTCTCAGTGAGAGAATCTCTGCATTTTCTGTTAAACAGAAACATGCTCAGGGCAGAGAAATAGGAGGACACAGCCCAAAGAACTGTGCCATGTTGTAGGTTAAGGAGCAGCATTTTAAAATTTCTCTTGGAAGAAAACTGGAAGTAATTGAAATATCTTTTGTTTTACCTTAGGATGAACAATTATATCCCAGAGGCCAAGTTCCAGTGCTCAAGGCATGGCAACAAAAAGCCTCAAAATCCCTATTTATGAGCTTAGGGCAGTCTGAGTCTTAAGTCAGGGAGAAAAAATAAAATGAAAAAGGCAGAGAGGTAAAGTTGGCAGAGGTTCCAGCTCACAAAAGAGGATGTGATGAACAGCCAGCCACTGGTTTATCAGTTCTCCTTCCACAGCACAAAGAGTTTAGGGAACCTTTTAAAGGAATGAGCAACTTAAGATAAACAGGCAATGAAATAAAAGCCAATGGAGATTTAACAAATATAGATTTGCCAGATTAATTTATCTTCTCTGAAAGATAACTTGAGGTGCTTTATAAAAATGTATAGATACTCTAATCTCTACGGGGGAAGAAAGTATTTTTAGTATAGGAAAGTCTTATATAAGGCATCACCTGGGAAATACTGGTTGAAGTACATAGTAGAGTAATTAGTACTGAAAGTATAGTGGTAAGCATACAAGGACAGATAGCTCCTCTGCCTGTACTCCGAGCTGATCACACTGGATCAGGTGCTTCATTCTGGCACTACATAGGTTGGTATTCATAAAAAGTAACCATTAAGCTATTTTTCAACATTTTTACTGAGAATTGTGCTGGACTTACTGAGAGATRGATATTAAAATAGATCTAGCTAGGCACAGTATCCATGCAGCTAAGTGACAACACCATTTCAACAGGAAAGTGTGGAGAAAAAAAAAATGAACCATTTTCAAGGTGCTATGTTTGTTTCTGGCTGTTGAAGAGAGAATCTAAAGCTAAGGCCCCCAGTTCCATTTCTTCCAGTCCTGTGGAGTTAAGAACAAAGTGAAGCAATATTATTTACCCCAGCACTTGATATCGATGCTTGTGAGGAACACAGGAAGATTTTCACGCCTCTTGCAGTGCTGCCATCCTCCAGTCTGCAATACCTTTGTTTGCAACTTTATCTGGGACATAGTGAAAGCTAATRCAAAGAGACAAGCAAAGATATTTTGGGAACTTAGAGCAAAAGGGAGAAATGGGCCTTAAAAGGAAGATTCGTGTGGACTGTCTAAAACAGGTGGGAAATGTGGGAAGAAGGAAGGGAGTGGGGTTGAGAAATAAAGGAGGAAAAAAAAGACAGCAGTCTCTCCCTCATTTTCAAGACTAAGTTCATATAAAATGTGTTGAAGTCTATCATTACTWGGTGTAACACTACCATCTGAAGCARCATTTAAAAATGCAAGGCTTGAACATCACTAATTGGTTTGTGATAAAAATGTTACTTTTAAAAATGATAGGAGCAGGTATGCCAGTAAATTTGGAACCTATAAAACTTTAATGGATTTTTTTTATTTTTATGGAGCTAAACCTCCTTTCAAGGCTCGCATTCTTTGAGTACAGCAAGCAGGTAATTTTGGCAGYGAGTGCATTGCAACAGACAGTTTGGTGCTGCTACAGTGGTATAGAACAAGGCATAAAATGCATCACGACAAGCTGGAGCTTGACAAAGTCCATGGAAAAAGAGGAACTCCAAAAGATTAAGARATGGCCATGAAGCCTTAGAGACAACATGCTTTGCAGTACCACAGGAAGAGACAACTCATTCTGGTGACTGGAGCAGAACAAGGGGAACTAGCATCTACGTAAAGGAATGACCAAAAAGCATAAGAGCAGAGGAATGCAGAAAGCAAGTGTGATCACAATTAGGAATAGCTTGTAATCTAGTGAGAAGAGGGAAAAAAAAAAAAAAAAGAAAAAAAAAAGAGAGAGAAAAAAAGAACTGCAGCCATGAAGAAACGGTAATAGAGAAAAGATATGAAAGTATTGATTACTGCCAACTGAATTGCTTTCTATATTAGGAAACACTGGGCATAAAAGTAGATGATGAATTTGGTGTCAGCTCCCTATTATTCAATTTACTATAGTCTCAAATCAAATTGTTGGCACAACTGTCGAGAAACAACATGAAAAGGGASCTGCTTTTTCCATCTGTCACATCCAAGCTCCATACAGCCTGCATGGGAGAGCGTGCAAGTACACGTGCAAGCAACCTGCCAGATTTGGAAAGCCCTCTCCTTAGGGCTGTTTCAGAAACTCCAGAAGTTCAAGGAGGCTCAACCACCTGTTGGAAAGGAATATAAGCAATCTGTGGGTCACTTATAGACTCTGAATCTTTTATATAACAAAAGAAAAAAAAAAAAAAGGATGAAAGAAACAGAAATGTGAGGTCCTCCTAGAGAGACTGAACTGTGATATTTTTTATAAGCAAGCAATCTTTTAGAAGTCCAATGGGTGTATTAATCCAACTGAGGGGTCAAACAGAAGCCATCACTAAAGCTGGAACTAAGCTACAAATTCACTCTGTAGGCATCTAACTTAGGATGAAGCTCCTCACCCATCAGAAGCACTGGGAGCTCAGGGTTCACCTGGAATGTACAGCATGTGTATTTAGAGTCACTCTGCAGACACGGTTCATCTCCCTGGCTGCAGTACTTTTCCCTTCAGCAGTCTTTTCTCTGTTGTTTGTCACTATCAGATCAGAATCTGCTTCTTCGTCCTCACAGTTGCGCACCCACGCATTTCCTATTATGCATGCTTGATGTTGGGCAGAATAGCAGGACAGTATTTCCCATCATTTGAAAGCTGGTTTCATCATTTTAACACTACCAGCTTCTGCAAAAAGCTTTGAAAAGCCTTTGCTGTGGGATTTGSTTTGGGGATATTTGGAAATGTTAAACCTGAAGTATTAAGTTTGATCTAGGATTCATGTGCAACACTATGAACACAGATAAAGTTCTTAAGTTAACTTCTGTGGTTTTTGTTTTTTAATTCAYCATTGATTTATATCAGCGAACTCAACACAACGTTTTCCATGAACATATTAAAATCTCCTTCAGTTCATAGCACCAATATACAGGGCTTTGGAGACTCTGAAGAGGACAACAGAGSTGTTAATTCAGACTGCCAAAAACTTCCCAATAGCTCTTCTTGAATTGGGCATTATATCATTTTCTGGTGAATAAAGGCAAAAGTTCTTATTTCATCTCAACCAGCATTTTTTTTTTTTTGCAGGTAGTACTGTCTCCCATCTTAGAAGACTGTTTTCTGTTCTGATTCATCCTCTCAGTGGGGCTGTTGCCTTAGAAATTAACAATTTGTATTGTCACACAACTGACACATTATGTATTAGCATCCATCAAGCCAACTTTCATTTAAAGAGCCCAAAGTTAACACTATTTTGTCTTTGCTTGATAAAAACAGAAATACAAAGAATGGCAGTTTATTTTCTTTTTTTAAAAAATGTTTAAAGAAAAATTGAATTTTTCAATGGATTGAGAATTTGCATCTTAAGAAATTGAAACAAGGTTAGGTAGCAACTCTGATCTCTGTAACTAGCAAGAGCACGAGTGCGTATTTGGCATTTTGTAGAACCTTCAGGCTTAGTTTGATTAGTTATTAAAATTATGGTTGGCCTACAGGGAGAATCACAATAATTGGTATAGGTCATAGATAATCAAAAGTGTCTCCCCCAGTGGGATGAAACCTATTAAAATCAGATATTTAAATCTCTTCACACTCTCATATTCCAGTCACGTGCAAAATTACTTGTCCCAAATCTTAGTCTCCAAGGATGACTGCAGACATTTTTCATTGTTCTTTATTTGGTGCTAATTAACATTTTCAAGAGGTTTGAGACAGACTAAACTCAGTATACCCCAAAGAAATAATTCATTCTAGGTGCCACATCTTTGTTTTATCTTTCAAAAGAATTAACTTTAAAGCTATGAATGTTTAGATTACTTTAACAGACATTCCAAAGGCCAGTATCTAAAAAAGAATATTAAATACAACCCATTATTTCTATTGTGAAAATTTCAATTTAAAATGAATGTTAATCAGACTAGTTTTAATTACTGAATGAAAGGTCTAGGCTTTGCTATTGAGACCACTATTGCAATTTTCCCATATTCGTATTTACTATAATATTGTTATAACAATTATGTCCATTGTTATGTCAAAAAAGGGAATTAAAAAATATTTTGGTAAGCAAAGTCAAACAAATGAGAAGACAAGTAGACATGCACTAAGCAGCAATACATTGTAAGGAACTGGCTAATATATATTATGTCATGATCTTTATTAGTGCAAATTTGAAATGCTRCTGTAAGTGGCATCACTTTCAAAGTCAGTGCATGTCTATCACTGACTTCAGACAACAGAGCTGAAYACTCAGAATTAGGTATACTTCAGGGTTTCTCAAAGGTAGGATATTTGAAGGTAATTTTATTTTTATTCTCATCTAAAACTAGAATTAATCAGATCTTTGGTATGCTTTGCAGACTAACAAAAAGTCCAGCAACTGGTAACAGTTTCACTGAATCCTTTGTTCTTTAACTTAATATAAAATAGACCCTTAACATGYGACTGAGGAGTATATATTTACCACTCCGATCATCCTATTTGTTGGTGTCCGATTTAGAAATAAACCTTTCCACTAGCCACACTTCAACGAAACGACAGAAAAGATTTCTAAAAGCTGCTGTTGCTGCATACACATAACCTTTCATAGCTGGCCTAAAGTTTGAGTTCYATCTTTAATGCTTTAGCTTTCTGGCACCATTTTCGTTCCAGATGTCAACGTCCCCACCGTTCTTACCATTGGTAATGTTACCTCTAATCCTAGTTGTGCTAAAAAATCCTGGATATAATTATATCTGGAACAGGCTGCCCAGAGAGGCTGTGGAGGCTCCTTCTCTGGAGATCTTCCAAACCCGCCTGGATGCCACCCTGTGCCCCGTGCTCTGGGTGTCCCTGCTGGAGCAGGGGGTTGGACTWGATGATCTCTAGAGGTCCCTTCCAACCTCAGCCATTCTGTGATTATCCTCCTTGGTTAAAAAATTTTGCTGTGTTGCCCAAGTACCAGTTAGTCTACGGATAAATCTATCATCTGCCATTCCTACTTAGTCTCCCCTACTTAATCCCACCCCCCCCATCCCCCTCTTGAAGTCTTGTCTTCATGAAGACAATGAAGTCTTGTCTTCGTTTTGTCATCTGCCCTTCTTTTCAGCAGGAGGTACAGGGAGAGGAGGGGAAACATTTTTACTCATCTCCTGTGTCAATTCCTATCTCCAACTTTCAGCTTGGCTTCTGCTCTAATTGACCAGCTTTCAATCCTTTCCCACGCTCAYCTTCATTTATTGACCCTCTTTGTTAACAGCTTGCTCTCATGCAAGGCTCAGTCTTGACAGAGAAGAACAAAAGAAATCAATGTACTTAAGTGAAACTCGGTACAGAAACTTAAGTACTTACTTTCACTAAAGTTTAAGTACCAAAATTCACTTCAGATATACACTGAGCTGTGGACTGAAAGAACATGAGGAATCCTCTAAGAGGATCTCCTTAGAATGCTGAATAGTCGTGAAATCAGAAAAGAAGAAATAGAAGCCTGCTTAGGACATACTTGCTACTCAGACAAGCTCCTTAATTTTTGTTCAAGGGTTAAGAGAGTCCCAATACTTCAGTAAAAATATTCAAAAATATTCAAAAATTAAGACTGAAGTTGAAAAGACTCCAGAAAACCAGACTTCTATGTAACACTTGYGATGATTTTGTCAGCAATGTTCTCTAAGAAAAAAAATCACAGATAAGGAAGTATTTGACATCACTGCCAGCATCAAGTAATACTCTTGTGTTAGGAACTAATACAAGTTAATTCCAAGGAATCTATAACTCAATTTCTACAAAAAAATTAAAAGTCTTACCCATCAATAGCCAAGTAACACTGTCACATACTTTAACAATTTACAAAGATGAAGGGTTTATATTACCAGAGATCTGCTGCTAATAGCACTAAACTATAGCTGAATAGCTGTATAGCTGAAACAGTGGAAAATATTCCTTGCTGCTGTCAGAGAAACTCTGCTTCCAGTGAGCGGTCAACCACCCCCGCACCTGAGCGGGTCTTCCTGTGATGTACATAGGAAGCTCCGCATCTCCTGAAAGCTCCAGCACCGCTCCTAACAAAATGGTTTCGTAGGTGCCCAGGCACAAAATGAAAAGAAGATTCTATTCACCTCCTTACTAGAGGGCATTATAGATGGATKAATCACAGAATCACAAAATAGTTGTTCTTTACATTTCAATTTACACCCATTGCCTCTTTTCTGTTCACTGACCCAGCTCTCCTCCTACGATGGAAGCTTCAGCACCTAAAAATCTTGTTCACCTTTCATTGGACTTGCTCCAAAATATCCATGTCTTCGTACTGGGGAGACAAAACTGGAGCTGGTGCTCCAGGCCTTTCCAGCGCTGAGCACTAGAGAAGAATCACCTCCCTTGACCTGCTGGCAATAGAGTCTTCCTAATACAGCTTCAAAATGTGGAGATCATAGTCACACCTTCCTAGAGGAACCTCTTCTACTCAACATACTCATAAATACTTAGGAAAGAGGACAAAATTAAGGGTCATAGGACTATAATGACTATAATGAATTGCAGAAGTATTTCATAATACGGAGAAAATTGGTAATAAAGAGCCAAATGACATTCAGTGTTGGCAAACAAAACATTAAGTGGAGAAAGGGGTAGCCATACTAACATACTCACATAGTACTGGGCTAGATTAATTCATGCTGCTCAGGAAAGGTATGTCAAGTTTATTGCAAATGGTTCTCTGAAAGAGCACATCATTTAGAAGTCAGCAAGAAGATAACCAGAATGCAAAGAATTCTTAGCAAAGGCAGAGAGAACTAAATAACATCATTATTCAACTACATAAAATTCATGTTCATACATCTGGAATAGTACATGTAGTTCTGATTTGTCCTTCTCAGAAATTACATAAATAAAAGAGAAAAGCAACAGGGATCAGAGGTAAATAATGACTTCAATATGAGGAGAGTTTACATAGAGCGAAATTCTTCAGCTGGGAAAAAAATGACAACTGAGAGAAGATGAATTGCACAGACCAAGTGAATAAGGAATAATGAGTCACCRCTTCTCATAAAACAAGAACTAATGGACACCAAACAAATTTTTCAAATAGCAGTTTTAGAACAAAACAAAAATAATTTCCCACATATGTAAGCACATTATTGGACTGATTGCCATAGCCAAAAATGAAGATGGATTCAAAAACTTGAATTTGATTACACAAATTCAGAGGTTATTAACAGGGTGAGCCAGATGCAATTTCCAAAGTCAAAAACCTCAGAACAGCTGCCTGGCACAAACCATGGGAGATTTGGGCTTYTGACTGCTACTTTTTCTGATGTTCATTTCTAACCTTTGAACTTGCCTTTAACTAAATTCCTTTATAGAGTTGCTGTTAGGTTTCCAATGATGGCTCAAGTCAGCACAACTAGAAAAGCAATCAGCTTCACTAGGGGAATGGAAACAAGAGTGTAAAGGGCTCAACCCATGAATTTCAAGACTTGTGATGGTTGTGAGCCTTGCCGGCATACTTAAGTCAACCCAAGCATGCCTCCAAAAAAAGAAGGCGCCATCCTTGTCTCCATTTCCTACCCTGGAAAAAATAAGCCTAAAGATTAATTTTCATCTAGCCCCATCCCCTGATTTGGATCACTATGCGGTCACACAAGTGCCAGTGCACAATGGAGGTTACTAAGTACAAACAGGCCTTGTACAGGGGAAATGGCCATGACTGTCTGCTCCTTGGTACATTTTCAAAGGTGCACAACTTCCACTAAATGCTTCCTCAATGTTTTATGCTCCAGCTCCGTGTCAGAAAGGTGCATTTTGCATAGACTATTATTCAGTAAACTTGGTTTTTAATGGGAGAAGGCATGCTTTTTTTTTCTTTAGGAAGACATAGTTGCTTATATTATTAAGGATAAATATTGTTAGAATCATGAGTAATTAGAAATCAACATATTTTGTCCCTCTACAGAGTCACAATAACTTTGAAATTCTGACATTCAGCAAGTTTTTCCACATATACCAAATCCTGCATAGCATCATTTATTCATTAGTGCCACATTATAYGCTACAATACAGTATTTAAACTACATTTTCACTAATAAAACAAACTCCACCTTCTTAAAAATTTACTGTCATTGATTTCATAAAAAGGATGGATTTCTTTCTTCCATTGGAGGGTTTCAAAGCATTTAAGTTGTGACTCACCTCCGAAATAAATTTCAGGTATCACATGTGCACTGAAAGTAGTCAAAGATAATTCCCAATGCACAGATCACGTATGAATACTTTGAACACAGAAGAGCTATCCTATAGCATGAGTTCAAGCACATATTTCTGACATAGGGGAAAAAAAGAGTAACACTTTGTAAAATTAAATGACTGCACATAAAGTTGTATGTCTTTCTCTCTAAGAAGAAGGAATTATTGTTTTATATAGTACCAGTTAAAAGCTGATATCCTAATGCTTTAACCTTTCAAGAGACATGAACAATAAATTTGGGCAAGGACAGAATCAGATACTTGTTCTAGAAAGTCATTCAAAGTCCTGATATCATCAATAAATATACAGTGCAGCTTTCAGTGCTTTTAAATAGAAATATACATATAAAAATGGTCTCTCAAATAGCCAATGACATTCACAATTAAAATAGGATGGCATATAGGTATAATAAGCTAGAATACTGTTATCTGCTTTGGCAAATGTACAAAAAGGCTTATTTTAATTTCTAGGGTTTTCTCCCTGTTTTCCAGTTCAGCAAGCACTACTGCCATCTCCTGATGTTCAGCTGTATATATCAAAATGCATCTTCAGATTTTGCAGTACGAGTCATTAAAGTCATCCAGAACTTAACATTCAACGACTCTGCCAGTTACAGTGTTAGTTTTTGAATACATTTTCGAGCATGTCTACTTTATTTAACCATAAAATATTCCCTTGCTTTAYAAAGTGTTTTCTTATCATATGCTATTTCTCATATCATTTACACTGAAGATATCYGAGTGGTATAATAGGTTTTATCTTCACATAAAGTCTTTTTGGCACTCAAGTGACTCCTTCTATAATGTCTACGTGAAACATATTTGGTATTGAACAAAACAGTAGAAGTTCTCATCCAGAGATGAGAATTTCAATTTTCCAAACAAGCCAAAAAAATGGAGGGAGGGCATTCTCAAAATGAGCAATATCCTGWTGGTCATAGCAAGGATCTAACAGAGCACAGGACCTCCCAAGAAATCTCAGGACACTACGCCAATTTTTCAGTTTCTTCCAGCTGGTGTCTAAGTTATACACACAGGAAGGTAGAGAGGAGAAAGAAAGAGGAGATTCTTTAGCAATTAGAAATGTGGCAAATGTGAGTAACCTGGATTCACATTACTGATTCAACAAAAATAGAGTTTCAATAAGTGGGACAGCTCCTGTAGGAGAGATTTATTAGGCTACATATATCCTACACAAATGACCTATTAGCTTATTGGCTAATACAGGCCCATCTCACATTTTAATCAGAAACATCAGCCAAGACCCAAAAACCTTTCTTGACAAAGGTTCACTAGGAATTTACGACATGAAGGTTCTTTTAACAAACTGGTATATTCCAAAAAGCACTTAACTGCACAATTTTCAATCAATCTCTGTAACATAGAGATAAATCTGATAAGAGAAAAAGTAAAAACACACACAGAGCTCAAAGAAACCACCGTGGACAAAAAAAAGTCACAGCCTACAGATACAGTTTCCCACCCTTACTGAGGGACAGCTAGAAAGTTCATTAAAGGACAGACTCTAACCCTTGACACTTTGAAAGAGGAGGAGAGAAATCTAATGAAGGGAAGTGCTCATCAACAGTAAGCAAGCCGTTTCTTATACTCTCATATCTTTTTAGATTTTCTACCTGCATCAGTTACTTGACAAGCTACTATGCTTTTAACAAATGAAAGAGCAAATAACATCACAGCATATATGTAAATAAGTGAAAAAAGTTTGTTAAGATCACAAAGCATCACAATTCATGAGCTGAAGAAATATATAATACTGAAATCACATTTTTGCTCAGTATCTCCAGCTCAATTTTGGGCACATAACCATATTTTTCCACTTTAGTGCTGGCTGATATCCATGTTGAGGTTTTTCTATTAGCAGAGCCTATTTCCCCTAGCATTTCAGAGGGCTGCATTCAATTTCCTTTCAGGGAATTTGAGCAGAAAGGGGGATTGGCTCTGCATTCCTCAAATTTTGAAGCTAGTTTCAGCTAGGTCTTTCATCATTATCCTTTTTTTCCTCTCCTTGAATTGCACTGCTGCACTTTTCCTATCCTCCTCCACAACTAAATTGCTTCATTTCCTTCCATATCCTTTTAATTGGTACCCATATTCATCATCTCAAAAGACTATAATCTAAGACGTGTCTTCCCAATAATATAATAGTCCATAGCTTAGATTTGTGCATTAGGAAAACAAAAAATCAAGAAAATGTATTTAACCCAACTTTCTACTAAACACTCAAAGTCCAAGTATATTTTTTTTTCCCCTRAGTAGGTAAATAGATCAGCAATGGTTACTAGTGATCTATACAAGTGATAGAAAATAAAAATAGTAAATAATGATCCATACATAGTATATAATGATCCGTACAAATGATAAACTAGGCTCAGCTCCTCATGGTCTGAGCACACTAGAGTGACGCTATCCTAGACAGGGAAAGCCAAGCGATCCCTTGTCACCAGCTTGACTAGAAACTACAGGAGCATCTAAGGTTGGTCCTATTTGCCAGAGGGAGATCTGCTGCTGGGTGAAATTTTGACTCAGCACAAATGCCAGAAGGACATAGGGAATTCAGAGATGGAAAACGAGCACTGTTGGCGGTGCAATTTCATTGCCATCTCCTAAATGCAATGTATTATTAGACTGTGCACATRTGCAGGTAAATAAAAGCTAACAGTCTTTCATAACGGTTGCAGGTTGCATAATAATTAGCTATGGGATCAATATTGTATGTATTTCTGTGTGGTGTTAGCTATTAATTTGGGACAAGTTCCTGACCACAAAACCTCAAGAGAGAACACAAGGTGGATATTATGCATTTATAAGKTTTTTTTTTTTWWAATTAACTTCTTGTACAAATCAAGATATTATCTACTTTTTAAAACACTGATATATCAACCTCTGTTAATATCTCTCTCACGTCTGTGGTGCAGTTTTCACAGAAGCACMTAAGAGAAAGGGCTCTTCTTTCTCAGCCAGTTGGTAATTAAAGCTGCTACCTCTGCTGCTTGGTCAAAGTCCTCTGTGCCAAYGACTAGCAAAATCAAAGTTTCCACCACTACTATGGAGACATCTAGATCTAAATTACAATAAGAAACACTTATGTCTTTGATAGCAACCATAAATTTTAATAAACAAGTATAAATATAGAGCAAGATAKAGTGCCTAATCTGTTACTCTCCAAATCTCAAGTTTCCTATCTCTAGTCAACATAGAGTGGGGAATAGAGAAGAGAAACTCTTATATTTACATGCAATGCCCTGGCACCACATTTACAGGATTTACTTACAGGTTTTCTTTAAAAAGCTTTAAAATACTAGTGAATTAAGCATTTTTTCATTATATTCATCCAATATCCATGGGTAAACAGCAATAAGAGATTGCAAACAGAATAAAACTGTCATAAAAAAAACTGTCACACTTGCTGAAATACTTTCTTCAGAGAACAGCACACAAATTTTCCCCATTAAATCCATTGAGGCTTTCTCTTTGTCAAAATTGGGAAAAAGTTGAATTTCTACTCATTAATATTGAATTCTTCTGTCTTAACCTGATTTGATGTTAGTCCTCTTAACACACACAATTAAATGCATTTGCTTCTTTAAGYGGTAACTTCCCAGCTTATATTCTATCACTCATTCATACAAAAAATTGCTATCGAGTGTTACTTATACACCAGTGTGAATTTAATTATTTGGTATTACTCACAAAAGTACTTCTTTTCTTTCCAGCCTTTGGATTTGCTCTTGTGGTTAATTAGTCAGTCAATACCTTTCAATAATTCAGACGGGCTCTTATAATCAAAATGCAACAGATATTTGCCTCCTAATGAAAAATAAAAGACTTATAGCCCTACAGCTTTCTTAGCTATCAAGCATCTATTATATGATTCTCAGGGGCTTAGATATTTCGCGGATTGCAGAAATGTAAAAACATTCAACATACCATTTTTAAAACCAATAAGACTTTYGCAAGTTTTATCTCTCTTTGGAGACGTTACTGTTATCAGAAGTAAAGGATTAGTGATAATGACAGTCAAGTTCGTTTTCAGTAGTATTTCTCCCTAATTGCTTTGTTCTCCCTTTTAAATGACATTTACACGAGAAGAATTTAATTTGATTTCAATGTTTGACAACCAGGCATAAAGGCACTGAGCCCATAGCTACAAAATCCTTTGCTCAGTAATTTTTTTTTTCCTTTTATGCATGACCTGGACTGATAAGTGCATATTTATAAAATCATCCATGTCCACATTTAACTGTTCCAGGACATACTACATGGCTGAATATGTGTACCATGTCTTGTCAGGTAAAACTGGGTAAAAGTATTGCACATACATTTGATCTTTTCAGAGAGAGAAGCAAACAAGGAAATCTAATTGCSTGACTCAAAGCTTACTACAATGGGGTCTTCAAACAGAGACTGCCCTATTCCCTGATAAATGCCAATCCCACATCGTATTTTCACCCTCCCCAAAGTAAAAAGATTTGAAAGTAGATTGTTTTCTAGATAACATATAAAAGCAGTTCCAAAASATCTGAACACATTCCCTTGCACCTCTGCAGAGAAGTGATCTTCCTGTAGAGTTTTGCAAACCACAAATACCAGCAATCCTGCCTTTGGCAGAGCCACTGCTGTTCAAGCATTTTTGCCAAATTATTTCACTGCCATCAACCCTATCTTCTGCCAGGATGTTTTTTTATTATTAATATTTCTTGGGTTTTTTTGATCTATGACAAAAATCAGAGTGTCACCCTAAAACACCAAGGCGTGACCTTTCTTTTTCCTTTAAAAGTTTTGGTGAATCTTGTGTTTTTATCATCTTTGCCCAAAGACCTGAGAGCTCCGGCACAATTTTGTTAGTCTGAGAATTAGTCCTTCCCTTTCACATCATTACTGGGTTGGGGGTATGGGAGTTATAGACTGCCCTATCTTGCTTACATCTTT
The DNA here is from genome assembly GCA_003342815.1 of Eudromia elegans. Lineage (NCBI taxonomy): Eukaryota > Metazoa > Chordata > Aves > Tinamiformes > Tinamidae > Eudromia > Eudromia elegans. The sequence goes on from PTEX01000095.1 coordinate 1,754,827, forward strand.
GCAGTTTCATAGCTGCAAACCAACAGTGCCATCCACTGTCTCTGAGAATAATCTTACTCAAGGGATTCTCACATACTCACAGAACCAGCTATCAAGTTTTCACGATCAGCTGTTCAGGTAAAGCAAGTTAACATAAACACGACGTGTTATTACAAAGTCGTACACGGYTCAACACAAGTTTCACAAAAACATTGCAGAGAAAAATCCAGCTGTATGTACAAAACTAAGCAGTAGTAAAGAGACTAAAGAAATTCATGTATGCTAAATACTGCAAAAAAACATAGCTAAAGCAGCGGCACCCACAGTGCATTAAACATGCAAACATCATAATACAGTTTATCAATCTAAGATTAATGAAGTTACTGCCGTGCTGGCCCAGTAACTTCTCAAATACACCGATCAAGAGTCCAAAAATCTATCCAAAGGGAGATAAATTAAAGCTTGATGTATTTCTCAGGGACATTCATACTAAGCAGAAATTTTAATACTACTAAATTCCTTTAGATACATTCCCATACAACAAAAGCTGATGATAATAAAAAAATCAGTCTCAGATAATTTTTTTTAAAAAACCAAGATTTCTATTCCCTGGTTCAATTATGGAACTTGAAATGTAATTCTCTTTAGAACTACAAAGGAATTAGACCAGAGAAGCCCTGTTAGGAATAAAGCACGATAAAAAGAAACAGCTTCAAAGGCCACTCTTATATTGCTGTTGCCTCGTCTCATGTTGTATCCTAAGCCTGAGCTAGGCTAGTGTCTGTGGAGGAACAATGAGAAAAATCAGAAATGAAAGAAATCTCTGCACCACTTAGCATTTCAAATACTCTCCAGTCACACAGAAACATTTGCCATTTTCTTTACTACATTTTTAAATCCTACATAGGGATGTGCCTTTGAAATGCARGAGTTGCTTCCTAGGACGTTGGCAGATTCATCACTATCATTTAACTGCGCACTGGAAAGAAGGCAGAGGGTAAACCCAAAGCCACTGCTTCAGCTATCAGTCACGCAGTAATTGAAGTTTTCTTTTACATAAAGACTGTTAAAAAAGTTAAAGTTTATTCTGGGTAGTTCACATGAACACACACACACACACTATGCTGAGAACAGGTCCTGGAAAAACCACAAAGTGGGAGGAAAGAAAATAAACTTAACCCTGCACATCTAGAGCTAAATAGCTGAATAAACTKTTACCAAGGTTCATGGGTAAATAGGAATCCTTGAGTTAACCACCCAAGAAAGCCTTTCTGTATGGGGAAAGAATTTATTCTTTATTTCCACTCCTTATCAATCTGGGCAGTTGTTGTGCACAGTGGAGCTGGATGGAAGCAACTGTGACAGCTCCCGGGCACTTGGATCCCCAAGTTTACATCTCCTTTTGCTCCTTCCTAATGTCTCTGACTGCTATTACATTCCTTGTAATGAAAGTAACTACCATTACTTTTCACCTGTTGAAAGCAGACCAAGATATGAACAACAGAAGCCATTTCCAAGGATTTAGCAGGTGAATAGATATCACTTGTCACTAGGAAGGTGGCTGCAAATCCCTATAGTACTTTAGCAGACAGGGTACTGGGACAGTGAGGACCAGAGAATGTCTTCCCTTTAAACTGAGATCTACTGGAGGTGCCAAATCCAAGGAATATTCATAAAAATAAGTAAATAAACTAAATGAGGTAAAAGGTGCAGATGAAGGCATAAAACTACCTCARCCTTAATGAAAACCATTCTTGAAGATTCAGGGGGTAATTCTTGTACCTTACACTCCTTACTAAAGGAAAAGCARTATTCAAAGCTGTCTGGAAAGATTAAAGAAAACATTATCATTGGCATCTAGAGTCTGGTGGACATATCACTGATTTTTACATCAAAAAGAGCATTCAGTTTGCATCAAATCAGTTAATGAAATAGATAAACCCTTTGAAACCAAAGCCATAATATGGTTTATGARTGTACAGATAATATAAGATATAAAAAAATCAAGAAGCAATCTGTACATTTTAGAAAAATCTTTAAATGAACTTAACTTTATATGTGGAACAATCTTTGTCCTTAAAAGTCTTCTGGATTTCTTCTAGCATTGAAGAGAATATTACAGTCCTGTTGTACTATGTTGTGAAGCTTAAAACCGGGGTAGTCCATTTGTCTTTCCTGATCTAGTATTTCCAAATTTARGGAATGAAGSATGTCCCCAGCTGAAAGTGTGTGCTGCCATCCTAAACTGTTTCTGTACAGSAGCAATTAATATCAGCTTTGTTCTRTCCTCCTACATCTTGTTTATTRCTCTCTGAATCAGCAGAAAAGGAGGAAAAATATCAAGCACATCCCAATTGCATTTTAAGCTTCAAAAGCTAACTTTTACTTTACTTGAAGAAAAAACATGTTGTAGTTGGAAACAAGTTTATGTCTGGCCATCGCCTTCTGCCATCGCATTACTGCTCTCAAGTGAACATTGATGTCTTTCAGAAAGTCTTATCTCTGACTTTATTCCTAAAACACTATACTGTAACAGTAAACTAGGTGTGTATGAACAAAGTTGTCTTAAAATCCTGTTCTGTTTATCCAAAATTATGAAATACTTGAGTAAAATTCATTTGTGAGCTTCTAGGGAAGATTGAGAGCTTGTCTCGCCTCCAGTTTTATCAGTTGTTTCTGAAAAAGGATAATGAAAAGCAGGCAGAATGGCATAAAACAGGCATTCAGAAAGTGGCCAGGTCTTACCTGGTTGAGATCTGAGAAGTTTCCAAGAAACCAAGAGRTTTCACAACCTCCCTTCTCAATCCCTCTTTCTAATGTCTGATCACTCTCATTGTGAAAAAGCAGCATTTCCAATCCATATTTATCCAGCCCTGTCCCTGTACAGATCAGATAGAGGAGAAAAACATTCTTYCCAGTAATTTCTTGGTTGGTCTTGCATTGATACTACTCGAGTTTGCTTCTCAGGATTGCACTTTCCATTTTATAAACATAATTCCTTGAAGTATTGCAGTAATTAACTTTAGCCAAAATGCAGCTGTGTCAGTCCTGAAATGTCTCTACCTTGGGACAGTCCTGCGGCTTTTTTTAAACACCTTCAATTTAGCCCTTTTCTGTCCAGATCCCTTTCATTCTCTTACGGCTGCTTCAGTACCATTGCCATCYTTTTTTTATTTTCCTCCTATCAGGAAAATCTTCAAGTAAGAAAAATTGCATTTAAATCTCAGCATTTYGGAACTGCAGAAATAGCAACAGGTATTTATGTCTAGCGAAACTGGGCAAAACCAGGAACTAAGAAAAACAGCAGTAGCCAACGTATCAAATAAAACAGCATTCCAGGCATGAAGATTTTCCCACTGGAATCAAACGTTCACCACTCAGTTCAGTTTATTTAGGGTAAAGTGTAGGACAGACAGAACAAAGCCAAGTATAAGGATTTTGTGCCGTATCCAAATGTTAATGGGGAGATATTACAAGGAATTAGCTGTTTGTGTTATCACCCACAGTCTTTTATTCAAGTTTATTCAAGTTACTGTCCAGGTCAGTGTACAAATGAGCTTTCCCTCTTGTGTCAAATGTTACTAGTGTAAAAACAGGTAACCACCTCTGCCATCAGCACCTTCTTATCCTAGTGTTCATCCAACGAAACTCGACCAAGACTCACTACTGCCTCATGTCATATTTCATCACTTGAGCATGTGTCCCTCTCCTTTCTACTCATCCCCCCAGGATGCAGAGTTAATGGTGAATGAGTGCAACTCTACTGTAAAGCAAACCATCTTCATTTAATCTTCATTAAAATAATTTTATTTGGGGAGGAGATATTATTATTATTCTATCCTCCTGAGCCTCAGGCCTGCCTGCTGAGCCCCACTGCTGTGCCAGCAGTGCTGAGCACTTGTGACAGTAAAGGTGACAGGAGGCGGCCTCCAAAAACACGACAGAAACCACCTCTGGCTGCAGCTGGCAGAACCTCCGCTCTCCTTGTGCCTGCTGGAACCCTGGCTCCCACCTAGGGTTCACAACTGGCTTTAACCTGGAGAAAAGCACGTTTCAGTTGTATACTTCTGAATTCAATGGTTTTTATGAAATACTTTCAATCCAATTTAAGGAGAGAGAAGGAAAAAAGACACAGAGGTTATCGCAGACCAGGATGAACTCAAAGCACAGAAAGCCAATGTCATTTCAACAACAGCTGAATGGGTATATTAAATAGCTATCTCTGAATTCTATTACAGAGAAAAGCGAGCAACCTGCTACTCATTCTTGTCACTAGGTGAGGTTTCCACACCAGAAATCCAGCTGCTGTATTCCAGGTGTCTTTGTATCTTAGGGTGGCTTTCAGATCCTTGACATAGGGCCCGTAAAAGGCTTGTGAAGCTCTCCAAGGTCTCAGCATGAGGTCTCCCCCAGTAGGCTACATGTCACCCTCGGGATCCTCCTCCGCTCCAAGCTGAAGTATTTTAAAATGTGCTGACTCCAAAATCAAAAGCTTTGAACCTCTCTTGAATACAAATTGCAGGTGCTGGGGAGATGATCACATATAGGATAAATTCAGCGTTCAGATACCTGCATTAACATACACTGCAGATGATGTTGCCAGCTTGCCAGGACACAGAAAAACTGTGGACAATACAAAAATAAAACTACCAARTAATTTCTGTGCTGTAACACACACTACTGCGATTAAGTTCTCTAACTTGTTTTTGTTAGCTGGAATAGCAGAAAGTCAAAGGAAAAACCAGCTGCAAGAAAAAGAGAATATGGGCATACTGCTATGCACAGCCCATTAGCTTCTAAAACAGCTGCTTTTTACCTTGTAAAAGAAAAAGAAACATTAGATACCGGCTGGGCACAGAMGCAAACAGCAGAAGGAGAACCCTATTTTTAGTTTGGGGCAAGCTTCCTTAATTCCACATAAGTAGCTCTTTCCAGAAACTTTGTTTAAATGAAAGAGTAGCCGTTTAATTGCAAGCCTTTAAATAACGACCAGTTCTTTAAAAGATATAGTATTGATGGGTGAACAAGTTAAATAGGTATGTTAATTCTTTCTGGAAAAACAAAAAAAAAACACTTAGCAAGACAGATTATTATTATTTTTAAAGTCTGGTTAAGAAACAAACACCACCAACTTTCGTCTCTTCATGTTCCAATGACAAGTCATTGGACTTTACTGCTTTAAACCATTTATTATTAGCAGAGGCTGATTGAAGGGGATGCTTCTCCACGTTCTAATTAAACCATTTTTTAATTCCTGCGCTGAGGACATAAAAACAAGATGATTACCAACTGGTGCAGAAGTTCAATCGATACAGCCCAATTCATTCGTCATGTTGTTTTATAATCCAAATGGAATAGCCATTACATATTACACAGCAAACGTTAAACAGTCAGTATGTTACTGTCAGGCTACAAGTTCAGCAACAYGAATTACKGCTGCCCTTGTCCACCAAAGGCTTYGCTATTTTTCTGTCTGTCTTTGGAATACCTGATGTTTACTATGCACAAGTGCGAGCTTCGGCTTCTTCACTTAAGATTGTCTTGATAGTGCTTAGCATCTCCTCATTTGAAGGATTTTGTTAGTGTTAGTCCAGTGTTAGCTCTGGCCATAACAAAGTAGGCCTTTGCCTAGGACTTGCTAAAGGCTAAAGGCAACAAAGAGAGCAAAGCAGGTGCCTGCTTTCTTTTGGCCACAGCCCCAAAGCCCAGGTGAAGGCTGCTCTTTCTGGGGGCTTGGGAAAGAACAGAAGCATGGAAGTATTTTTCAGTGTGTGGGGCACAAGAGGGATGAATCTGAATTCCCCATTTGCTCCCTGCTTCCTAATACAAACATATTTTGATTGCCATGTGTAAAAGTCAATCTTGATTGTTTTGTACCCCATCTTCTGCTGGGGTATGCTTCTTATGAAGATAAGTTTTCGTCTAGTGTTCAAATATATGCTACTGCTAACTCCAAAATGACACTAAGCCTTCAGCAGATGGAAGCAGTTTACTTTCATGGAAAGCCAGCTGCCCCTTCCTACAATATGCCCACATTCACCAAAAGAACCCATAGGAATCTAGACAGCTCCTAAATCTCTGTTACTCAGAGTTCACCAAAAACCCAGAAGTCTCTGAACTCTGGTCTGAACAGAAAGTTCCAGTTATGGTTTAGGTAGGCTGGGAGAGGAAGAGACATACACAGAGGAGCTCCCTCAAAACCTCCATAAGACAGAGCCAAAAAAAGCCATAAGCACAGGACACTGCAAAGCTGAAGGTTACCTGGACCCTTATAGATTCTCACTATTGAGCTGACAAGATTAAAAAAAAAAAAAAAAAACAACCCACACAAAGCCCAAATACAACTTAGTATATGAAGCCAGGAGAAGTTCCTAAAGAGGGAATGCACCCTCTGTGTATGCTATTTGTAACTTCAGTTTCTAAATACTCCCTGGAGGAGAGCTGCAAGGGCAGCTTCATCACGGAGACCCCAGCAGCATGGCTYTTTTGCAAGGAATATTTACAGCTGCAGTAATCCATAGAATACTTTAAGAAATTCTAATCCAGTAACGATTAGCTCCTTTTTTTCCCCTCTGGCTCTCCATGGTTAGATGCTGCTTCCACATCCCTTTTAGCCATGGCTTCTATCTGCAATAGGCCCTGCAGTGCAAATCCGGTGCTTCCCTGTGCCATTGCTGCASTGCTCAACAGACAGTTACTAGTAACAGAAATTGACTGGTTTCATAAACATTCTCCAGCTTTAGATCTCTCTCTAGGTTTAAGTTACAAGCTTAGTTGCTAAACTACCGATAAAAGCATTTGATTTTAAAGTAATAAAAATTCCCACCTCTACACTACTCAGCTAAACTAATTGAGAAATTAAARCAGAAAAGCTGAGAAAAGCATGTTTCTTTTTACTGATAATTTGATTAARAAGCTATTTTATTCTTAATGTTATGGTACTTTTTTTTTTTCCTTACAAGAGCACACACCATTTGTTTGCACATTTACTTTCTTCACAGTCTTATCACCCCAGCTCCAGCATTTACTTTACACCCAGTGACTTATGTTTAGAGAATAATAGTACACAAACCAGTATTTACTAAGCATGAATATTCTGTAATGTGCTCAGGGATTCTCTAGCTCATTGACTTCCTTGTCACTGGAAACAGCATTTCTTCATTTATTTTGGATTTTCATAGAGAAAATACAGGTCTTCCTTTTTTCTCTGCAATCAATATCATTTTGGGGAAATWATTTATTGCCACAAAGTGAAGGGAAAACTAAAGTAAACACTTCTAACGAGAGCACAGCAATGTCCTGTATTTAAAATGCCACTTTCTTCGAATTTTCACCATATTCAAGAGAAGCTGCATAACTAGGCCAGTCCCAAGGACAACGTATTGTTACAAGAAACAAACCTGCTAGATTGCCAAAAGGAATGCCAATGAGCTGCTGAATCCTGTTGGGGTCAGAATTACATGGGGGAATAAAGGCAGCAGAATTTCTGATAAATTAGCTTCAAAGAAAAAGCTAAATTTGAGAGTTGCAAGCTCATCATTGCAAGGAACTCAGAGCCAAGCTACRTATGTCAGTACAGCTCTGTTTCTGCATGCAGCAGAACAGAAAAAAGCCAAAATTTAGACCAAGTTTGAATTCAATATTAATCACTATTTCCWCTAAATTTCATGCACTTGATTTCTATGAAGGCTTTTAAAGGAACTTCTCAAGAAAAGGAATACTAGCACACATGACATGATTGAAAGCTATGACTGATATACAAGATAGAAATATTACATCCATAAAACCAGAACTTGACAGTTTAAATTGAAATATATCCTTCTCAATAAAATCATGAAATAAAAATCTCTAATATGAATTGGTACCATTCCTCTTACTCATGAGTTACCCATTTCACAAAATAAGTGCATTCCAAAAAAAAAAAAAAGCTTTCTGTGCAGAACATTTTCTGCCTTTCTGTTCTGAAATCTAAAGAATAGATCAAGTGTACTATATATGATAATTATGTTACCGACGGTTGCTACTGCATCTCCTTTTTATACTTGCACTTAACAGAAGTTCTTTAACTTGAAGAGTCATGGTTATATAATTCTGATTTTTGCATTTAGAAGTGTTTTCAAAATTTGAAGTTTAATTTTACTTAATACTCATTTGACCATTGGATAGAACATACATTTTAAAGTCAMATGCATTCTAATGAATCTTATGATCCAGTCGATGCTCAAGAAGTGTTACCGGTTGGTGATTTGTATCAAATTAGACAAGAGGAACCTTCTGCTACCATTCACCAAGAACCAATTTCTTTGATTCAACAGAACTCACCATTTCAACTTGCTTTAACTCTGAAAACCCAACCAAGCAGGGAGATCTTCATTTTATTACAATGCTTCGATTCAAGCACTCAGAGAAACTACATTGGGARTGCCATGCAAAACAAAGTAGTAGTATGCATGGGTAGCATAGATATGATTTGTCACACAGCAAGTTGCATTCTTCCTTGATGATTGTGCTCAGCCAGCCTCCTCTCACCACTGCCTTTAAAACTAACATTCACTCATAACGTGATCATGATAAAGTGTCCACTTTTATCTGAAAATGAATGATAGAARTGTTTATATTAAGCACAAGTGACAGTGAAACACTAAGTTAAATGCTCAAAGTGCTATACATATGTCATGACCGTTGACAAGGAGATAAAAACATTGATTTTAATGCTCTTTAACATTATGCTTGTGGCAGGTATTTATAGAATGCACTACACATGAACCATCCATCTAGACTAGTATTATAATATCACAAACAATACAATTTTAATGCATATTATACCTAAGTCCTTTCTGATTCCATAAAAAGGAAACTACCATAGACCTGCAGAAGACAAAAGACATGTTGCTTTAGCAGTATGTTAAGCCACCTATGAATTACAGATTATCCTAAACCAAATAATTTTTTTCAGTAAGAAGTTTCCCACTGGACTCTAGGAATTAAGTTAAGCCATATTTGAAAAAAGTGTGGGTTTTCTCTTTTTTAATTAAACAAGAAACAATCCCCTCAAGTCTATAAATTGACCACAYAGGCCTTTCCTCTCAAACTTTAGCATTTTGATGTCCATATTTAACCTACTTCTTCATAATCTTCCTTACATTAAATTCATATCAAAAATTTGCAGATTTTTCCATTATCCTTCAATTCCAAAGGAGGATAYTCTAGAACCACAGGCAAACTGTAGCAGAAGTATACAGGGGGATGCACGGCACAATTTCCAACACCCCCTTTTTGCAGCAAATTGAAATATATTTACTAATTTTTTGATGACGGCTTTAGAAATGTTTCAGAGCAGAAACAAATTGTAGAATGTCAGTGTGAACTTATATTTCTTATGCCCATTAGTCATTAAAAATAACTTTAAAATACAAGTAGAGTTAATAACTGTACTTAAACTAAATGGATTTGTTCCACAAAAATCACTATACAAACACCCTCTCAAATTTGCAACTCCCTTATTTTCAGAACTATGATCTTCTAGTTCCTTTAGTATGTCTCTGAGGGAGATTAAAGCCTAGTGTGGAAAATACCAGTGCCAGATTGATATCATTAACAGCACAGCTTTATTATATTTACTGTCTCAAAATAAAACTGAAAATTAACTCTGAAGTGTTACCTATCAGTTTTAATCATAACTACTTCAAAATAATGTACAACTACATTAACATTAGAAATGTGTATTTTCCTTTACAAACAACAGCTTTATTACTACACTTACATATTTGAGTGTCTATTAAGTTACACAATTGAGTAAACCTAACATTCCTTCCTCCTCTGTCCAGAATCTACAAAAAGCAGCATTTTATCTATCATGAAGGGGATAAGTCTATATGCCAGTAGAACTTTCTTACACAAAAACGCCTGAAGCTTTATAATGATACATTAGGCTTTAGAATTTAAGGCAGAATTAACTGTTTTGGCAACTGAACRGTTAAGACTGAAAAGTAAAACTTTTTTTTTTTTYAGGATTTACACATATGCAAAAAACACTGGAGCACGAAGGTTTCCCTGTTAAAATAGTCATAACAAGGTATCAACACCACCACAGTCTGTGATGCCCATCTGTTCTGACAAGAAAACCAGAACCATGACTTTGAAGCCAATGCCTACGTTTCCCTAGTTAAAACAGTTGGTATTGGGAACTCAGCATCCACAACATATGCGTTTAAAGGGCTTATTTTGAACTGTTCTGTAGCTGTGAATGAGTTTCCCATAGCTRYYGGAAGCATAGCTCCTCTCCTGAAGAACATCTTTTGATTTCGTTTTCTCTGAAGGAAGGCCCATGCATGAGCTGAAAGGTCACTTCACAGTAGCAGGTAGGGACAGCAGGATCCTGTGCTTCAAAACAAAASACTAAAACAGTGATTCAGACACTAGGTGAGATTGGGGACGCAGGTCAAGGCTTGATGCATAGGACCTCTGAGAAATAGAGTCACCAACTTTCCTCCTCCTCCTCCAAAGATCCCTAGATTACTTGCCTATTCTTGTTGCACCATAATGCTTTATAGAAGGTGCATGAATTTAAGGAGGTGCATGAATTTAGCCATATGATTGCCATATCATATGGCTAAAAACAAACAGGAAGAACTCGTTTCTATTGGGCCTGGCTTGGCCTTCTGCAGGATCTTTAGGTTTACTGTGGAGCATCTGTATCCTATAGACTTATGGCTTGGTCTGAGGTCTCATCAAGAACCTGCATTTTCAAACTTCTGGATTAACTTAAAAGGATYGAGGCCAAAATCATGAGTTTGAGATCAGAAGTGGTGCAATATCAGCTGTTATTATAAAGCTAATATACATATTCACTGTGTCTTACAGCACATCAAAATAATGCAAGAGGCACCACATAAATACAGTTTCTGACTTTTTTACCAGCTGCCTGCATTCCACAGATACTGTTTTCAGTTGAGTCTACCAGTAGCTGCTCCTGACTTGACCAGACAGCATCACTTTGATCAGTTCTATTTCTGACATGTTCTGATTTAGAAGAACAAATAATTACTGATGAAGTAGAGGTTTTGGGTTCACTCAGCTTGATGCTGAGAAGAAATTACTTTTAAAGAGATTGTGTTGTCAAAATATTGTTATATATTAACATATATGTTTATATATATATATAAAAGAATTAACAGAAGAATAGATAACCAAAAGGAAGTTTTTATAAGGTGCTTAAAAGAGTGCAAATATACTTGAAGTTGAAAGCATGAAAGAAATATTTTTCACCTGAAAGAGTGAAAGAACCTGTGTTCAAAGAAATAAAATTGCTTTTTTTTTTTCCGTCTAAAAGTGCACCACTACAGTTCTGCTTTTGGCCTTCACCTGTTTTGAGAGATCTGTATAAGAACTTCAGGTATGCAAAATGCACAGTGCTACAGGTGATCAGCAATATTAATTGTAGTCACATAAAGTCACAAGACTGATATAGTGCTGACAATTGAATTAGGGCTTGATTCTGATGTTAAAAATCAAGATTAGGTACTTGAGTCTTAACTGATGTCTAAAGCTGCACATAAGAAGAAATAATAATTATATCAACTTCAGTGACTTTGCTAGATCAAGTAGGACTTGAGCTTGATGTTTAAGGAGCACATAGAGAGCAAGTGGGAGAAGGGCATCACCCACAACATATATTTGGGTATATTTCACTGTAAAGTACATAGATTAAGGTCCTTGCTTCATTTCTGAAACATGAAGAAACTTTGTGTTTTATTTTAAGAGCTCAATCAGTATCAGATTTCAGTCTTGAACTGTCATTAACTGTTGACTTGCTTAGGTTTTTTTGCTGCTAATACCCAGGTATTTATCTGCAGTATTGCTGTCTTGCAAGTTCTCCATTTTTTGTGCATTTAATTTTACCTTTGCAGATACAATATTACACAACTATTGTGTTTCCCACTTTTCTGGTTTCGGTCTGTCTTCATTCTGTTAAATTTATTTTATATTCTGCCTGATTTCTCATGAGATCCTCCCCACTAAATGAATTCAGTTCAGATACCACCAAATTAATAACTGCATTTGCTCTTCTGCCACCCAACTTATGAAAGCACTGGAAATGGCTGGATACAGTAACCCCTGGAGGACCAAAACTTCTCACTTCAAACCCTGTTAGTGGCTCTTCATTCCCCCGTGAACTCATCTCACAGTGATTTCATCTAGACGAGATCTGCCCAGTCAACTAATAAAATTGCTACCATATAAGTCAGTGTCAAAGCTTTGCTAAAGTCAATATATATATTATTACTTCTCCCACCTTAGCCACAAAGRAAGTTACATTGGTTTAATGTGCTTCCTTCTTGAAATATCTCTTATTTTTACCATCTTATCACTCCCTGTTTACTGGTTGATAGTTTCATAATTACACTCAAATTGGTCTGACAGATTGAATTCAGGGGCTAATGTGTACACAATTTTTTAAGTGTTGTTCTCCATTTAAGAAGGATATTGTATGCCTTTTTTTTAAATCTCAAACTTTATCTCCCATTTCTAAATATAATCCACAGTTAAGATAATAATCAACAATTCCAAGACTTACACTTGCTTCTTGCATACTCTTAAGAATTCAACTGCCATTTTGAAAGCATTTCTTTTATTTAAGTAGATCTTAGCTTCTCTGTTCACACCTATGCATTCTTACCCCTTTCAGATTTAGATTATATAATTCTGTGCTCAAAATCACCCTCTTCCTGTGTAAAGGCAGCTGATTTTACATCACCYCTTCCTACAGCACTCCCAGTTCCTGATGTAATATTTGTTATTTTAACACTGGACACAAAATTATCAGGTACCCATCCGAGTGTAATGAAGTAGTTACTTCCAGCTGAATCTGAATCATTAAAGAGGTATCACAGACAGGGCTGATAGGATTGCCTGCTCAGGCACTGYCTATTATAAAGCAGTGTTTTCAGTTGCTTGTAACTTTGCCCAACTATCTGCATTGAAATACATGCATTAAGTCTGCTTCAAGTTGCTTATTTTGGTCACAAATAATTCAGCTATTCAGCTTAGATCAAGACTAAGYAGTGAACTGTGCTGTTCGTTGCTTAGAAAACCAAATACAAATACAGCATCGTATGGTGTTACTACTTTAAATGGTATCACTTTAGTGTAAACCTTTCTCAAATATTACCACGTCTTATTATTGTGACTTTTCCCTTGCAAATTCTTTACTAAAAGAGACTACTTGGAAAGTAATAAACAACCTTTCTGCTCTAACAAAGCTCATGCTAAAGAAAACCAGGAAGTTTTTCAGACCTTCCCGCTGATATCACCTGTGGGGATTGACTAGAAACCTATGAGGTAACGTCTTTAACCTTCCTAATCTTTGTTATCAAATTCAGGCCGTTAATCATGTGCCTCTGGCTACTCAGGTCTGACAAGCTTCTCTGCATCGACAGAATTATGTCTTGTTCTCCCCAGAATCAGATATAATGAAGTTGCTCATTAAAAATAATGAGCTGCTTTAGTAATGAGCCCTGATCTACAGCTTTGGTCTGCGGAATATCTTCTTTTCAATTGAAACATAATTAGATTCAATTGAGGTCCCCAAGTTGAGATATTAAAGGCAACCACAAAAAATCATACTTAATTATGAAAGCTGAATACGCTAGGAAGGAGCTTTCAAAGACTCCCATCTAGTATATATAGCATTAAAACATGAGTAAATATTAGTTAAACTAGTAACACTAAAACTACTGGGCAATAATAGTCCTTAATTGGTTATGAAACTAATGCTACAGAACTGGTGCCATTATGTTTACACCCAATTGCCCATGGACAATTGTTTACATATTTAAAGCTGATRGCTTGAAATTCAGCATTAAGCTCAAATTATTTCAGTCAGCACCAGTAGGAACTGAGGAAGACAGACAATGATCAACTCCAGGCATTAATTTATGCATAGAATTGAAGATCACTTTGGTGCCAGTTAAAAATATTCCAGCCACAGCTTGAACAAAGATCCATACATAGGTATCAAAGCAAGGAGATTTTGACAAAAGGTGATATAAACCAGGTCTGTATTAGTAGCTCAATTGTATTTTACAATCAAAAGATAATAGAGCACTGAGAGACTCTAAAAAGCTGCTGGAGAAGAGTTTTCTGGAAATGACAAATAATATTTAAGAGCAGTTAGCTCAAATAGCTCAGCCCAGGAAGTTACAGCTCCTGTTGAGTGCTGAGTGTCTCCACTGCCATCCCATCTAGCAGATACTAGAAGTCTTGCCTTCTCCATTCACTTCTGTTCTATTCACACAAACAACCAACCAGTGCATGGTATTAAAGCCACGCTATTAAGTTTTGTGGTTTTCTTCTGCTCTTCAAATATCTTCTCTRCAAAATATCAGGGCTAAACATGGCTACAGAAAAGCCCTACTGTGACCTGTGAACCTAGCTGTTTTAATGCACTTGTAAAAATGAATTAGCACATTCAGCACTAAAAAGCCCATCAAAAACCTGATCAGCACAGATTGCATCTAAAGGTCAAGCTTCCTGCTGGGACAGCCAAGGTGCAAACTAGCACCAATTATATCAATGAATTTGCCCTGAAGCCACTTTGGAAGAAGTGGAGTGAGGATATTTTCACACTTAGAAATGCTGAAAACAGTTGCAGCTGTGACCATTAACTGTTAAACTAAAAAAAGCTGCTAAAAAAGCTGTTAAAGCTGCTGTTAAACCATGTTGCACAAAGTGCATTCTGCATCAGGAAGTGCTAAAGAGCAAACACAAAGGCACCTCCCGGCACCTTAGGGCTCCCAGTTCTAAGATGTATACCGGTCATTACAGCATACCAGATTTTATTTTTTAATTCTTCACACCTAGCATTTGTGACTTAAGCCACGCTGGACCAAGATGTCAAACATGAGCATTCACCAGGTGGTCACTGCRTAAACACTAGCCCTAGTTAACGTTAACACATCCATGTCACCCTATGCAGACCACTTTGCAGGCTTCTTATAATACAGCAAAGCCAAAMCCAAAAGTTCTGATTACTTACTAATCCTATGAATTATCCAGTTATGAAACCTAGCGGGGTGCTTCAGGAAAAACAAGAGCGATTCTGTGTCATCTCAGGGCAGTTTTGTAGAAGCCATTCAGGAGCCCTGAGACCTGAACGCCCTCCCCAGGCACATTTCCTGAGCACATCCTGGCCCCTTTCTGCTCCAGGTTGAGAAAAAAAGAGAGATCAATCTCAGGTCTACCAGCCATGAGGTACCCATGACATGCTCCCAAGATGTGGGAGGTCCAACTAAGTGGACCTATATAGTCCAGGAATTAAACACATTTGTTATTCTATCACACAGTCTCCTTATTTTAAGGTAACCTGGTCCTACTATGCAAGTTAATGTCAACTCTCAAACTAGTAAGTAGTTTTACAGTGATGAYTTCTCAGGGCTGAGCAATGAGGAAGAGATTTGATATTGTAGGCCAATTAAATCTTTTTCCTGAGTATTTATATGAGAAATTGCGAGAGTCTTCTGCCTTCAAGGATATTGGTCATTTTTATACTCTCCAGTGCCTATGTAATACACATAGCAATATACATACACAGCAATAAACACAGTGCCATAAACACCAAAACAGCTAGCTTAAGATCATCCCAATAATTTAGTTTTTTCTTTTGGTTTGCAGATTGTCTTGCAAAGTTTCTAAACCTTAAACCTCTTTGCATATAAGCATGAAAAATGAGCAAGTGTTCTAGCTAACGTATTCTGTTTGGACAACTTTTATACTTAGTTTTAAATAAAAGTACTTATCAGAAATAAGAGATTAAAGCTACTGACAAACACAGTGGAACAACTATTTTGTAGCAATGGAAGCTGAGATGAATTATTACTTAATATACATGCCACATAAAGATAGAAAAACATCAACATAATTTGATGCTATTGGCAAAAAAAATGAGGACTCTCACATTTTTGAACACCTACAAAGGTGTTTTTACCCTGTGCAGTGGGTTAATTATGACCTACAATATGTTCAGTAATAGAAAATGCTATTTTATCCCTTTTTAATCTTCATTTTTCATTCCTCTGCGTTTTAATCATTTGCTTCATTGACCACTTACTTGGTTAATTTCACTGAATTATTATATTGAGCCACAGAATATTGTACTTTTATCTGGGAGCTTAGAAAGGGAGCTCATTACAGAACTTTAATAACTTTAAAATAGACTTTTGCTTTAGCCAGGAAACCTTATAAAAAGGTTCTACAACATTTACCATAGTTTGAGTAGCAGAGTTTAGTTTAGAGGGAAAAGAAACTGAAATATGCAAGTTGGGGAAAAAAAGCAGTATGTTATCACACATGTGTTCATCACTTTCTAAAAAGAACGCTCCCTCTCCCCCAGACAGAGGCTCTTATAAATGTAAARCAGATGTCATAAAGCATTAAAGTCCCTGAGTATTTAAAACATTTGGATACATATCTGCCTGTATCTGGCCCTAGCTACAGCCCCAAGTAGATAAAGTTGTATATATTCACTCAGCTCAAAATAAGAAGCAGTTACAAAGAGATTCCACGGTGAACACTGGCCCTGTACTGCAGGAACGGCAGCAGAGAGCAGGGAAACTGCTGCACAGAGCAGAGAGAGGCCAAGTGCAGATGCAGCAAGAAGCAGGGACAGTCTGAGGGTAAGGAGGAGAGCACGCATTAAAGGGAGCTRCAAACACTGCAAGGAAAAAAGTTTGGGCAGCTGAGGGGGAGAAGAGATCAATGGAAAAGACAACAGATCAAGTGAGAGACCTTGGAGAAGATAAAGGGTGACAGCCCGTTAGAAAGTGRAAGATGATTCTTTTGCCTATTGGAAGGAAGTAATCAGAGCTGTGGAAGTAAAAAAAAACCACGAATGCTCATGCTATAAGCTTGTGAAAAGTGAGGATTTAAAGGAAATTACAACAAGGAAAAAAATAAGGAAAAGGTAGAAGAATCTTWAAAACATTGTCTCAGTAATGAAGCAGCCCTCCTTGRGTTCCCAATTGCAGAGTGATGAAGAGCAGCAACGTTTGAGAGGAAGGATAAACCGAAGAGAGTAAAAGACCCAGCAATGTTTAAAGACTCATAATACGTTCAAAGTTCTTTCCCCTGCCCCTTCTCYCTCAACGGTACTGATACTTGGTAACAGACAAAGTATGAAACTACTTCCATCAAGATGGTCACATTGGGGAGATGGCTGCAGAAGAGGAATGCACATTATCATGAATTAGAGACTTAGGTTTCAGTCAAGTGAAGAGGCACCCTCACATACCCACCCGCTTCACCYTTCTCCTGTCACCATTTTCATTTCACTGTTRCAAGACAACATAACCACAGTCACTCAGTCCCCCCCCTAAGGTAATGAACCTTCCTCCCAGCAGGACTTACCAGCTTCACTCTGACCAGCTTCAGCTCCAAAGCAGAGTTAGAAGCTAGCACAGAGATTCATGCTCATTTGGCAGCTGTTGAGAAGCAGCTCCGAGCTGTTTCTGCTCCCATTGACTTTGATGAACGCAGATGCAGGGCAATGCAGAATACCCCTATATACTGACCCCAGAGCTTCGGGCCAAGAAAACAAGATTTAATGAAGAATCACGACCAAGAAATAAAGCCTGCACTTCATGGAAACCAGCCATTGCTTATATACAGATTAAAACACAAATTTAGAGGTTTATCAATATTGTATCACGACTRCACTTATATAAAACTGCAGCTTTCTTCCAAAATTTTGAGAAAGCCCTGACAGTCTTAAGAATTCATACACTTACATAAATATGCAAACCTCACTGGTCTGGGAAAATTAATGTAAAAACACTGATTTTCTGGTTACCTGGTGATTGAATACCAACTCAGTCCTCAGGAGACAGGAATATTAGAATTTAGTTAAGTGACAGAACCTTGAGGATAGCAAGAATCTCCTTCTCTGTGCTCAAACACTGAAAACCCAGCAAGTCTCATTCTCACCCAGTACCAATCTAATAGCCTTTTTAATAAGGAGCTGCCTGAGGAAGGGTCATATGGGATTATTACTGAAGCAATTTCASATTTGTTCATGTTGATTCTATTAAGATTTTTTGTTTTATTGTATGTGGGTTTCTTTACCTGAAACACTACACTAGAACTGGGATCTTATTCCTCCAGATACAGAGCTATTAGAGCTGTGACAAAGTAGATTTTAAAGATGTCACACAGCACAAGAGCACAGGAGATAAGAGCCCTCAAAAACCTGARGGTTCAAATACATGTCCTGGCCTGAGTTACTGACACCCGTTATTTCATTGGATAGCTAGGCRGTTGCAAGAAGCAATACAAAAACTAGCTGAAAAGAACATTTGGATCTTTGGACAGGTTGACAATTCATTTTCTTTTAAAAAAAACTCACTTGTGTCAGAGTTTTTTGCTAAGGTACACAGATTACTACAACCGTTCTACAAATACATTCTGTTAATGAAGCATTCGGCAAATATTTGCCCACCAGTGAAGTTCTCCTGTGTTCACTGCAGGTTCTCACTAACTAAATACAGCCAGAGCAGCTCAGCACAGAATAACAGAGATGAAAATTGGAAATCTAAAGGATGCAGATGAACCAAAGAGGAGCAAATCCAGCAGCCGTATTCCTCTGCAATGAGATAACTGTGCTGTATGCTGGAAGTATTCTCCAGCCCAAAGGCATTCCCACAGCAATRTATCAATTTTCAGTTATTTATTTGAAAGTAATTGAAAAAGGAGGCTGCCTAATCCATCCTCTGCTGTTATGCCTGTGTAATTTCTAGCAGTCCCCAATGGCAGGGGCTGTGCAATCTACTTATGCAATCTACTCCAGTGCTCACCTAGTGTCAGTGTTGACGGAAAATTGTCCTGAGCATCAAATCTAGTTCTCCCTTGYTTTAAATGTCATCTCATTACCTTCTGTCCCATCCAGTTCGTGGCTTGCTGCTCTCCTCCCAGCAGCTGTTTTAAAGTTTTAGAACTGCAAATGTGTCTTGCTTCACTCTTCTCTCACTTTTTTTAGGGATGAAAAAAAAAAAATTGCCTTTTTTGTTTATTTGTGTTTTCAAGGCTTCCAATCTTTACAGTGAAATCACTTGAATTCTCTCAGTTTCCCCAAATCTTTCAGGAAAAGCAATGCTCAGAACTAAACACAGCTTATAACCATAACTGAATATAGCAAAATTCTTCATGTAGCTTAGGCAGCGTGTGCCAGCTTATCCTATATGTCATTAAGTTAGAWCCCACAGGGAAGTTGGAATCAAGTAGTGATTTGAAAGGCTGTCCTCCAAGACAAAAGTTCCAATGCATTCTCAAGCAATAACAACAAGAGCAAGATGCTGCCTGCTGAAGAGGCTCCAATTTCTGTCCCATGGGTTAACTCAGATTCATGGGTTAACTCAGATTCATATTGCAAAGATGCACTCCATACTGCTAAACAGTTTGCACCTTCTGCCATTTTCAAAAAATGAATGATTGTCAGATCTCACATAAACAGAGATTCAGCATTTCAAAGGATCAGTATCCTTTTTAAAGGATATTGATACAGGAACTCTCAGTTGTACAAATAAGTTATTAGATAGCTTTAATAATATCACCAACTACAGAACTATAGCACTTTCAGTGATAGACTTCACAACAGGCATGATGCAATCAGTTACCAGCACTGATAACTATGCAGCACTAACTTACCCCGAAGTACTACAATTACCATAAGTATTTGTGTCTTAGAAAAGAGATGTGGAATTTTGCCTATGGAATSATTCTTTAGATTCTTAATTTAAGCATATTAATAATATTCATATATAACATATCTCACCATGCATCAAAATCAGTAATTCCATTACTAAAGTTAGACCTAGTTTTCATTCAAGTGATATTCTTACAGCACTATCCTTTTAGGACATCTTTTATGTTCACCAGAAATCCCAAAGTGCTCTGCTACGCTTTTTTTCTCCAATTAAATCAGCATTACATGAATGTAATGGGTGTATTATTAGGCAGTGCTATGAAAAGAATTTTAAACCAATATAAAAAAAAGTAAGAGTGCAGTGTATTCTGTGTACATGCCTTAAGGGGGAGCTTCATAACACAATTCAGTCAGGATAGTCCTACTGCCCATGAAAAAAGTGGAAATGTAGAAGTATAGAGAAGTGTTTTTGCAAGGATCAATAATATCTTTAGCGAAACTCATGCAGTTTGACATTAGACATGCACGAATGGGACTTGGCTGTTGACCTCGCTGGCTCTACCTCGATATAGGCACAGGGCCATAGAATCAACAAAGCTTTTCACATACCCGTGATTTACGTAACCCACTCAAATCTCATTCTCTTTAATAATAAGAATAAGAACATTTTGCTGTCTAGCTGTGAGTTTACTTCTGAAAGCTGAATTTACTAGTGCTATATTTCTATTTTTAAAACTCAGCCAATGCATTTTTCTAATTGAGCAAATTCAATTAGATCCTGATCAGTGCCAGTTTATTAAGCCTTTTCACTGCTGAATTAAAGAACATATTCCTTGGAGATACTAATATAAAAGTAGACTTGCACTTCAACAGCTGTTCTTTAAAGGGAGACCACAAGCTAAAGACAAAGCACTTAGAGTGTATAAATAAATCCACAGTGCCATCAAGTTGGCACTGAAAGTGGTAATAGGATGAATCCAAGAAGTGTTTTTCTGTAAATTTTACTACAGTTAGACCGATGCAGTCAGTAGTCATTCTCAGGAGGCAACACAGCCACAATTACAGAGTAAATATTCCTTGCTGAATGAGGAAGGTAGCTGGCTGAGGTTTCTTCCCAGTCACTGGAGAGAGATGGGCACTTTTAGAGGAGGACTTGGCACACACATTTCTCTATATTCAATATGCAGGAAMGCCGAGTGCCTACGTCCCCAAACTAAGCATTCCAACTGACTTGAAATTATGGGAGGTTAATGTGTGCTACAGGGTGCCTGTGGATATTACTAGTTGAGTGATTTTGTTTGGTTTTAAAAACCCACTAACTCCACTATTTTTCAGAAATTTTAATTTCCTCCTAGTCTCATATGACTTTCATGATCTGTAAGTCACTCTGAGATGGACTGTATACCTTGGTCCTAGTCAGGAGGCTCCCACACACAGTTTCTTCATGGAAAGTACAGCTGACTTAAGCACATYGCCTCACTTTCTACCCCTTAATTCTGGGAGCTGATAAGTCACCCCTCCTGAAAATACTGCACATTTCACATCCATTTCACCTATAATTTCCAGTAATAGTGCAAATTACTTAATTTGCCTTTTCAGTCGTCTCCTGCTGGATGAAGGCTGCAGTTGCAGAGCTTCTCCACGCGCTGGGGCCGAGGAGGCAGTGCCCTGTCCCACACAGCCCAGCTCCCACCAATGTGGGTGCCCCTGCAYCCATATTCCCATCCCATCCCCTGATGTTCCTTAGCGGGGTCTTTAGGCCAAAGTGTATTGAACATTTGGCTACTATAGTGATCAGCAACAAAATTACAGTTTGATTATATTTTGGGTGACGAGTATCCCAAGTAAACAAGGTAGGGTACTCCCTGCTAGGTTTGTTGACAAGAAAAATAAAGCTGAACTGAATAAATATTTTTATTCCCCCCCCCGTCAAGAGGAGTAACTAAGTAGTATCTTCCTGATCTTGCCCCTGGGGCTTCAAATTGCCCATCTCACCATGGAAACTGCAGAACACAATGAATTTGAGACATATAATAAATTATACATTTGCAATGATACATTTTAGCAGCATTAACAAAACCCACAAATATCTTCTCAGGAATCACCTGGTATATTAATGCCTCTGTACCTGCTAACTTTTTATAGATGGACAGATGCCTCGTTCAGGAAGATCGCCTGTGCTGCTTTCCCTGGTCCCTAGTTCCTCACTCCCTTGTCTAAYATGCTGTAGGAAGTTGTCCAGTAACCACAGTTCTTGCCTCATTCCCCAGTACCAGCCCTCACAACTCCAACCTCTGAGATAAGAAATACAGACACTTCCCCTACAATGATCTTGTTATAGGTTCTCAACACATTTGCTCTTGTTGCAATAAGAATACAAGCTCAGATATTGCCTTAGGACAACTAAAATATTTAAATAAAAACCACTGATAACTTTAGAAAAAACATCATAATTATCTTGACATCAATAGCTAACTACAAACTATGACATACCTGCTTATTATTTTAATGAATCATTTTCAAGTAAGGTAAATTTTAGAAAAATTGAACCAAAAAAGCATATCCATGACCTACTCAACAACCTTAGAAGAACACCACATACTAAGTTTGATTAAAGAGAAGCAATTAGGAAACCACACCTGGAAAACATGCTCAGGAAACTATGTCTTGGGGGTAATTAGCAAAAAACATTAGGAAGCTGCATCTGGAATGCATTATCAGGAAGCTATCTTAATTAAGAAAAATAGGAGCCYCCTATTAGCAAACCAATCAACCATTGCAACAGGGCCACCTATGCCGACCGCCCGGAGTAACACAGAGCTCCTGGTACTGACCATGGCAACAGCCCAGGCAGAGGCAGATGTAGGTGGGGAACAAAGACTCTCCTTGACACATGGACRTCTCTGCTTGGAGAGCTGAACACTCTGGTATCTGATAGTGCTAGAAATGTTATCATTACTCTGTCAACCCTGCAGGGAAACACCCCACCACTGCCTTGTCGTGGGCTGCTCCTCACTCTCCTGCCTTGGTGGCAAATTCAGACATAACAGGATCGGCAYGGAGAAGAAGTAATAAAGTAGAAGCTGGTTCCCCAGACAGACAGGACCTCCTGATAAAGAGGAAAAAAGCTGCAAAAATAGGGTTTCTAGAGCCACACAGCCTTCCTTCATCTCCTCCTCCAATTCTTCTGCTTTGCTCCCCAACAGCAGCTATTTTGGTGAGCMTGCCTACCTACAGGAAATGTAGGAACTGCTTTGCACTCTGATTTGATGAACTGTGAATACCCTGAAAATTCTGAATAAATAATAGCRTTTGCCAGGAGAGAAAGAAATTCTGATTTACAAGAATTTCTAGGCAAACTCCAGAAATGCTGAGCTTTCCATACTTATCTCTAAAATGAATAAAAAAGGTAGACTGTCATCAAAATCCTTGACTGCTCCAATATGACTAGAATATGTATCAGATAAATTCTCCTAACACATTAAAAGTCTCTTCTGTAGAGCTATTCTGTAATGAACATGCTTACAGCACTCACTGAAGGATAAAGTTCACTGGCGCCTTCTCTCCAAGACAGCTTAATTTTACCAAACTGTTTATGCTTCTATTAGATAACAAATTAGTTAACTCTTTTGTTTAATCTTTTCACATGCAACTTCATTTTTTTCTTCTCCTAAAAGTAGCTGTTCTACCAAAACCATTAATTTTGCTGTTTGAAAGTCTAAAACACTTCTGCCCTTGTTTTATTCATGTGAAGAAAGGGGCTTTCAATGTGGCATAGCAAATCTAAATTTACAACATGCATCTACTTCATGCTTTTCACTTGGCTATACACATATACTARGCACATCTGTGTTCTCCTAGAGCTGAAACTTGGATCAAACTGACCTTTCAATAGCAGTAGGGATAGAGGATTGGACCCAGATAACCCAGCACCATTTTAACCCTTAGGCCATATTTCATTTCCTGTTACAGTTACTAGAAGTGCCTGATGCACATTTCCAGACATCAGCAAACATCAAGACTTGTGTTAAACCCAGTTATGTCAAGGACTCTTCTTGCAATGCATCCACTAAAACAGCCTGAAACATTGAAGATGAAAGTTTAAATACTAGGAAATTTTTATTTCTGTCTCATGCACTGCACACACAGCAACTCACACTAGAAACAGAACCCACCTTTCTCCAGGTGAGAGCCAGGCTCCCACAGGGCTGCACAGGAACCAATGTTAGTCCTCAGCTTTGTCTCCTTACCMAACTAATGCATCATTCTCATACAACCGACTGAATGGCAGAGTTCAAACAAGGGGGGCAGAGACAAGAAGAAAAGAGGTTATCTGTTGTTTYCCCCTGAGACTCTGCTGCATTAGGTGCTTGCCAAACACTGAAGAGGCAGATGATCTTTTTCTCAAGCATTTCTAAGCCTTGGGTGAAACAAAGTATGGCTGSAGGAGTCATGGCATTACAAAACAAGGGGCTGTGCTTGCAGACAATTAGAAATTCTCCTCTCCCCTTCCTTCTCCCCTTAATTTTCACCATTATCAAAWCATCGACTCCCACTGAGCAATCTGCACTGCCAACTCCTGTAACACGCGTACACAAGGAGAGCTTCCACAATGCCATTGTGCTGGCATAAAAGCTGTTCAATAAATACGAGATGTACCTCTGGTTAAAAATGGCTTTGCTAAGAMAGGTGTAATTCGAAGCATTTTCCCTCACTGAGTGGTAATAGGCCAATGGATTTATGTGGATGAGCTTAAAAGCAAAGTGCATCCCACGTGTCTCAGGTTGAACATCCAAGCTCTAAATAAAAGGGGAAGTTATTGGTAGACGAGTATACAGAGGCTGTGATGTTATTACTTAGCAATATAATAATTTGGGGGATAAACATCTTTTGTACACTTTTTGATGTAAATCTACTTTGCTCTGGCTTTTAGCAGAATTTATTCCAAAAACAATCTTTGTGTGGCTAGAGAATAACATTCCTATTGTGCACTAGTATTCACTTACTTGCAGAAACACCCTTTTAACACTTTAAAGATACTGCAAACACAAGCTTACTACACACGTTTAAATGTGTCCTTTTTAAAGGAGTCTCCTGGGCTATTGTGTGAAAATACATTGCTGCCTAAAAGCCATTAGGAAGAAGGTTGGTTAAAACCATCCATTCTAACTAAATAACTGGTTTGGCTGTAGCCTGGAATTTCAGTGTTACAAATAAGAGCACAGACTGCTGATTTTATTTTTTTGAGAAATGCTTATAATTTCATCCAGACTGACCCAATTTAACTAGTAACTGGTAGCAGATCTGCATCTTTCTGAAAAGGCACTACAATAGGAGAAGTGGAATTCACATTCTTGAGGAAAAGAGTTTATGCCATTAACTTTTGTGTGTTAACATCAAATGCCTAACTTAATTCCTCCAAGAGAGATTCTTACCACTCTAATCTGTTATTTTCTACTTTTAAGAACAGCAAGCTCCTTGTGCTGTATAAGAGTATACAATTCTAAACTGAAACATTTTACATTCATAATAATTTGGTTTACTGGAAAAATAGCATTTAGTAAAATAAATTTGTAAGTCCACAGCATAAACTTTAAGAAGAGAAATTTCTTTCATCCTGCCATGGTGCAGGCTGTGCTGATACTGACGTGTACAGCAGGTAAACTGCCCTGGGGAACGTGCAAAAGGAACAACATGAGGGTTGCAGCAACCCTCATTGTTGCAGCAACAACAGTGGGTTGCAGCAGAACAGAGTGGAGAAACACTGAGAATTACAGAAGACCAGGAGAAAAAGAAAATAATGATYACAGAATAAGTTGATGTCATCACTTTACCATCAAAGCATACCTGCCTTATTAGATGTTATTAGCAAGCTAAAGTAATAGAGAAGGATGATTCAGTTTTAACAAAGATGGCCTGGATATCAAGGCTTTATCATACAGGGAAGTTTCTTGCAATTGATTGCAATAAATTCTTGCATCAGACACCAGAAAAAAAAACAGTCTTCTAAAGAGTGAGTCCTCCACCTGTCCTTTGCAGAAAACCCTGGTGCTTTTAAGCACAGCTAATTTTATTATGTTCCACTATCACAAAAAATACTGTGAGGGAAAACAACAGCATCTCTCTGGGCAGCATGGCCAGGACTGGCACTTTCCAGAGGTACCGGCAAGCAGGAGGGTGAGGCAGTTTGCTGCAACATCACAGTATTTGAACCCCCAGGATATGTAGCTACTCTAATGCACTTATTTCTCTAATTATTAACGATGCTTCTAAAAGGCAACAAATATAGCTTGTTAAATTACAATTAAGGTGGTAAACAACTTCAAAACTAGTTCATTGCGCCGTTTAACAACGCAGAAAGCAAGTGCAAAGCCATAGAAGGAACACATGCAAGGACAGGCTCTCATGTCTGCCTGCAGACTACATACTGGGTGCTCTCCAAGAGAGTCCCCTTTGGCCAAGATGCCTCCCACGTAACATGCAAGGAAACCTTAATAAGAAGGTGTCAGGCTTTCACTTCCCCTCCCCAGCTCCTCCTGTCACATTTAACTCAYTTCCCCAGGCCCAGGCTGCATGCAACACTCTCCAGAAGTTCACACAAGCTGTTTCATTCAGCTGGCAGATAAACCAGGATAAGCTGTCATTTCCCACAGTTCAGTTTATACCTGTTGGATCCTCTTGACTTCGTTTCCAGCTGAAACACGAGTTACCAGCTTAAAATAATGAGCTGATAATGAATTGCAAATCCGTGCAAGCAGCAGTTCCACAATGCACTCGGAGCTCCCATCCCTCCCCAAGCCTGCAGACTGCCCTTAATGTTCAAATGTCTCAATGTGACTAATTAAATTACAAATTTGCAGGTGTATTACATTGCAGTATTCTTGCTTCTCAACAGCTTCGAAGGGCTTGGGCCACACACTGGCGTTGAATTTGAATGTGCTAAGTTTGGTCACACAACAAGCGAGATTTTCAGTTCACTGTAGTTAGCGTTTGATGTGTTTGGCCTGAGATGCTGGCTTGCACATAAGGTACAAAAAAMCAGCCTTCCATGCACAAAGAGCTTCTCAAACAAGCAAGAAGGCTGTAAATTTGTGCTTTTTAGTACCCAGTWATGCCCACACTCTTTCCTCCTCTCCCAATCCTGCTTTAAATGCTCTTTCCCAYGCCTTAGGCTGGATAAGTAAAAACACAGGTCATCAGATCATTGGGCACTTGAGATAACAGCTTAATCTAAGCCTACGGAGCCTGTTTATCCTTTTCATCATTAAAATAATATAGCTAACTCCAGTACAAGGTTAGGACTCACAAATACATAGTTATGTGTGTGCATATATATGCATGCAGAGACTTTCAGGTTTMCTTCTCAATATGTTCAAGGGATCCACTCAAAATAGAAATCTAATGATGCTCTCCTTCCTTTAACCTTGTTATAACAGACAGCAGTTTCAAGCWATTTGAAACACAGTACCTCTTCCTGCAGCAAGTTTCCAGAAGTTGCCAAAAACGAAATTCATTAAGTTTACTCCAAAATGCAGTGTTTTACTTTATTTGGTCAATTCCTGTTTTATGGAATATTAATTAGGCATGTTACTGTTGAAATTCATGTAGACTGGAGATGTGTCTCTAGGCCCTCAGAGCTGCACGGGCTGGTCGTACACCCTGCTGAGAACAGGCTGCAGTCCCTGTTATATATCCTGCAGTAAGCCTACCAGATAAGCAGATGTTTCACTAGTCAGCTAATATTAAATGCGGTACAGACCATAGAACGGAATGAAACATCCTCCGAGGCAGATCTGCYCCAGTGCACTGTTAATTCCCAAACTGTAGCAGGAATTTATACTTTGTCATGCAGAAGATATGGAAAGGCAAARCTGCAGTTCTGTTTTTAACAAATAATTAAGGACTAAGGACTAAAGTTTCTCAAAGCCCACAACTTCCTCCAGGAAGACAGACCTACAGGCTCACGGTACCTGTGGTGTCCATCGTTGTCCTTAGTCCATACCGCCCACAGCTTTGGGATCTGATTTTTACAGTATGGAGTGCTGCCATAAGAAGTCATACAATACAGTATTTCAAAAGAAATATTTGTGTACAAATTGCAAGTTTTATCTGTCCTTCCTGAAGGTTCTTAACACAGGAAATGCAAACACCAGCTCTCATAAGTTTTGGCACTATTCTGCAAAAGATCTTTTGCCAGCAATATTGCAAAAATCTCATAACTAACAAGAATATAGTAGGCAACAACCTCATAGAGCTTCTTTATTCTGCCATTTCCTTACTTACAAGGAAATACAAAAATCAGTTGACCTTACAACTCAAGTAGACTTAGAAAGCAACTAAGAAATTAGAATGAAGCTAACAAGACCAAAAGCATAGATGACTGTTTTCTGTTTTGAAACTACCTTTAGACAAAAGGTTTTTATTCCTCATGAAGATCTCTTTAAGTATTTGGTGCTTTGGACTTTTTCCTGTTGAAGAGGACAAAAATTTTGCTTTTTGATAGCAACAGAGAATACTGTTCTTGAGCCTTGAAATCATACGGAATAAGTATCTTAAAGCTGACTTAGGCTTTATCTAAATATAACTTCCTTCATATCCTACTTCTGCTCACAGTAAACTTAGTACTTGTGTTATTATTATTAGATTAGAACTGCATACAGCTTCCTATACCTATATTAGGATTTCAAGAAATATCAAGTTGCTTAAAATTGCTTRGTTTCGCAAATCAATTTGAAAGCCTGAAGGACATGAAAAGTATGGAAAGGTTGAGCTCCACTTCATTTGCAGATCAAGTTCCAGGATTTCTGCTCATTGTGGCAAGTTTCCCCATCGGAGTCTCCTGGGGTCCACCTGAGCATATGCATGAGCTTTCACAAACACCATCTGCTCCATCTGGATCAAACCACCCCAAAAGTCACASTGGAGCTACTCTGAAGCCTGGGTACACTGTGCACCTCCAAATTTCTGGTCCTTTTGCCCTACATCACAGCTGTGAAGATGGTGTTTTATTTGTTGCTGGTGCTTGGTTGTTTCCACCCCTACCCCCGCCGAGTTGAATATATTTTCCAAACAGATCATCCTCTCCTACTGGATAGAAACTAAATTAAGCTTTATTTTTTATAAATTACTCATGATTTCTTAATGTATTGCATGCTATTTTATCTATTTGCCATCAGGATTTCTCTCACAACTTCATTTAGACAGGCATTTTTTCAAAGCCACCCTATCCTTCAAGGCTCACACAGGTGCCCTCTCTTCACTGGCCTTGCTCCTCAGTAATATGTTGAAAATAGAGATTCATTTTTCTTGTCAGACAAGGTGGATGGTTATCTGAAGTGAAAAGTTTCATTTCCCAGCATCTTTCATTGAAACTATCGCCTGATAATTATACTGAATAGAAAGTAACCATTCATCAAATCCATAATATATCCATTTATCATGGTGGTTCTCCGTGTGAAGCTGAGGAATCAAAATGAATCAGTCAAACCAAACTCCGTCACATCAGAAAGTTTTTAAAAAATAAATGGATAAAATGYATTTTCCTCATACAGCAGAATGATTGAGGCCCTGTAAGTGCTAAAATACCTTCTGCCATTATAGGAGATTATTTTAATCTCATATCCTGACAATTCAAGCCAGTGTAAATTTACTGGCAATTTAAAATTATTAAATGTTATCTGACTCTCAAGTGCAGGTAACAAATAAAATTTTCATTCCCACGCTACCATAAGCAATTTTATTAAACTAACTTTTAAAGGGAAAAAACATGCATTTTGCAAACAAATTTATCTAAATGGCTGCTGTTAGCTACAAACATACATGAATACATTTGCCTTAGTAATATCTGCAGCCTTCAGCAACAACTCAGTGCGAAAGTCATCACAAAAAAAAGAATTACTTTGACTTGTCATTTCTGTTTGGCCTAACATGACTTGATTCATAGAATTATACATTAGGTAAGCTTAAAAAATTAAAATGTATAAAAAAATAAAACTGTTTCCTATCACAGGACTTAGCAAAACTGCTATAAAAGCATGATCTCTTCCACTAAAAAAAGAAAAAATACAAGACTCCTGATTTCCTGACCTAAAACATCATATGCACATGACAAAATAATACAGAACACAATTTCCGCCCCAATCCCTATAATTTATATGAGATAAAAGCAAGAGAGTGTTCAAGAAAGTAGAAGTAACCACAAGAGCAGCATTATCAGTGCTGGCATTAGATCACCACCATCCTGAGCCCTGATGTCAAGTTCCTTTGCTTGCAGCACTTTGTTGCTTGGCTCTAATCCCTCCAYATAATAAGGCAAATGCTCAGAGATGCTCATTTTTTAGAGAATTAAAAATTAATGACAAGAATTCAGCAATCATTTTAATTTTTGCCCAAGGCCTTTTYAGTTAATTTATATGCTAAGCATTCAATAAATTATTAGAAAAAATATATTCTTATAGGGGCACATCTTGTAAAAGCAATGATTACACAGATAAATAATACAGTTCACGATATCAATCCTTTTCTTAATAAAGGAGAGATTGTGGCACAGTAAATATTTGTTGCAGTAAAACTTTAAATTAATTTTTCAAATACATCTAAATGGAATATAGAGACACACATTGAGCACATGCATCAACTTTGATCATATACATCAGCAAGCAGTTACTCAACTGAGTAGACCCAAAGATTGCCTATAGATGTAAGCAAYGGCATTCACCAACTGGCAAAACTAAAACAAGAGGGCTATTTTTTGTGCCAGTTTTCTAAATCCTAACTCCTTCTCTGGGGTCTCTCAGGCTCTGCATATCTTCCATATTTACTASACCTTTAAGAATTTCCACCCCCATGGATCTCCATCCTGGGGTTCCTCCTATGCAGGACGGGTGACGAGTGCTGCTCTTACACTGCTGTTCTTGGCCTCTCCATAGCACACGTCATCCCATCACACGCCACAGCAGCAATGCCCATGTGGCAGGAGGAGWGCACAGGGATTCATCTCAGTGCTTTTAATTCTAGGGGCTGAAATAAGCTTGTTGAACATCAGTGGACACCCTGCTTGCATAGAAAGAGTCTGGGATTTGTGCAAAGGGAGGACATGAGAGTCAACTCCAACACGCTTTTGGTATCCCAGAAATGTCACTGGAAGCAACTCTGAAGAACACAAGAGACTCGGCCCAGGGCATTGTTAAACAGCACTAAAGCTCCTCACTAATGGASATTCTAAGTAGCAGCTTCTTACGAAAACGCAAAGCACATTTTTTGTTTCCAAGGGTTGCTTTGAAACACTGAAATGAGCTTTTATCATCAAGGGAGAGGCAACTACAAGATCTGTACAGAGATGCCTTTACCAGTTGACGAACTGGGAATAGAACAAAAATAAGAGCAGATAATACAACCTGAGCACATTTCCAGCAATCCTTAAAGCAAAATAATCACTCTTCATTACATGCTGATCGCTTAAGCCAAAAATCCTCATCATAATATAAGCAAGAGAACAGATGGGTAAGTCTCCCCTTTACTTCAAAGCAAATCTGTAACACTAGTGGGTTCTTTTCTTCTCCATACTTGGTGAAGAGAGCATACTTTATCCCATACAAAAAGGCATGTTTTAAGCTAAGCAGGATGCCTGGAAGGAACAGTCTTCAAGAAAGCAAAGCCTTCCAATGAGTTAACTGTGAATAAGCAGCTCTCATCTTACTGACTACCTTTATCTACAAGACTAAAAGCAATCTGTAACTCTTCAGTGACAAAATTTTGAAATAAATCTTTCAAATTACAAAAGTAGAAAATATGGGCACCTTAGTATTATAACTATACACAGCACAACGAGTTGAGATTTTTCCATGTGCTTTTTAGTGCCAGTAATGCCACGAGGAAGACAAGATACACAGCTCCCGTTTGCCTCTTGGCTGCATGAATACAACATGAAGCAAGTGTGCTAAAAAGGCAAATCTATTCCRAGATGAAAAATGCAAATCTTTTTGAACCCAGAGAGCAGGAATATTAGCATCCATCCAACTATATATTACAGTTCTGGAAAGAAAAGTGGTATGCACAAAGAACATACAGATATAACAGACATGCCACAGGCTACATATGTATTTCCATATGAAAATTACCACCACTGCTCATTACACAGCCCATTTTTACAACACTGTGATTTAAACTATGAAGCCACCTTACATGGGGAGCATCAGCAGATGGTTGTGAGCAACAGCCAAAGGCCTGATGAGGACATGGCACCGTCCCACTGTCTTGCAGGAGTTTTCCAGAGCATCTTCAGGGCTGCAAGGAACAACATGCAGGTCCCCAGATTGACAACAGATGGGCTGGCTCTGAAGATTCAAGTTTATTGGCCCAATAATCTGCAAGCAGTTATTTGTACTAAAGAATTTGCCATCTCTATAGGAATTTAGTGGCTGATTAAGATTATGCTCCACGCATTTTTAGTTTGCATTCATAGTGGTTAGGGCCAGTTAAAAATTGAAGTTATTGGTGCTTTGGCACCCTAGAGTAAGTTTCATAGATCAAAAATATGCCTGAGTGAAAGATATACACTCTTACAGATGATGGAGTTTTAAGTCTGAAGGATTTTTGCTTTAGGTACAGTTTTCATTTTCCTAGACCAGGGAAGTTTGAGAGGCTATTGCATGGATTAGACACTTTCACTTGGAAATTGATGCTCTGAGCACTCAAGGCACAGAGGTGCAATGCCTTTAAACGACAAAAATCTTAAATTATGGCAATCTGAAGTCAAGCAAATGGCATATTGATTTCAAGGGACATTTGAGCAGATATTCTGCCTAGCTTCACAAAGCRCTCTACATTTATTCAAATCAGCCCTCTTATTGCTGAATAAGGCACAGGTTCAAGCGAGTTACTGACCTGATGCTTAAACAGCCACAGAGCTCAGAACAGCATGTCTTCGGGGCCTTAAGCATCCAAAGCATGGGAAGTTTTATATCTTTAAGACACTTATTAGCTCCTAAATACTACTGTATTGAAAGCTCACACTAACCTCCTCAGCGGAAGCTGCTCCAACTTTTTATTCTACAAATCGCTTTGTTTTGATGGCATATTCCTTTTATCCTTCAGTAATTCAATTTATAGATCTCTTTTCCCTTTGGCATTTTTTTTCATATCTATATGTTAGAGTAAAAACAAAACTGCTTAAAATGCACTCTCTCTGTAGCCACGTGCATGCTTAGTTTGCAGGCAAAGGTAGTCTTTAAACTGATGGAATTTCTCAGTTCTTTCCTAGTTATTCCAATATTCCATCTGAAAACATTACCTTCCAGTCCATGTGAATCCAGGTATTTGATTTCACGCCTCAGTTTCTTCTTTCCTCAGTGTGTAAAGGTACTTCTGAGCAATCTATATGGGTTCTTTGTACTTTGAGGGAATGGAGAGGTGTATGYTTTTATATGGTTTTTACAATCAGCAGTATCCATCCTACTGACACTTTCAGGAATACAATTGTAGGGATTTAATAAAAAAAATGCAAATTCTAATGACTCATGATTGAAAGTATTCTTTAGGAATTGTTTTCCCACGGACAAGGTCACATTTYATATGACATGATTCTTGACATCTTTTTCTTGAGATAAAGTAAACTCACTACAGTCWCAGGCAGAATAAGGGATTACCACTGCTACAATACAGGGCAGACACGACAACTCCTGTGCAAAACATATTCCAAAGGACATATTTARTTTTCAAAAATATGGCTTGGCATAGCGCATAGTCTCCATACTGTGGTATTGTGATCAAGCCATAGTAATCCAATATATATCGTGACAGCACACATCAAAAGCCTTTATCCTGCTTCACCTTAGAGCATAGCTGTATAAGCAAGCTTGCCATTTTCTCCTTAAACGGAGCCAAATTGACAGGTTTTGTGCTGTTGCGATACCAACCCAAGCTGATGACACCACAGGGGTGAAACATTGCACCTAGATGTGCTGCTGGAAGATGATTTCAGGGGGAGCCCAAGTAGAAACTGTTCTAACACAGAAATAGTAACATCAGTGTGGGCAAAGTTTACTTTTCCTTTGGGAACTGTAGTCACAAAACTGTGCTGTACAAACTGTCATCAGGTGATATCGTACAAGTCAAGCTATTCAGGGAATGATTTCACAAAACCCATAGATTTTATTTTAGCCTTATCATTAGTTACTATGTTGCTTAATTAGCCATAAGGTATCAAGTCTAATATTGCTTCATGTTTTTCTACTTTAACTATTCTTCACAGCTAAAAAATAGTCAAAGCACTTTGAAACAACAAACAACTGCAGGTGCTGTATCTGTAACCTGACTGTCCAATACTAACCAGCAAAACCACCACTTTACCACTTCGTTTTCCTAAACAGGAAGATGCAAGATTTTAATAAGTCTCATACAACTTCATCCTTGTTAATATTTATATTAATTGAAAATGGAAATAGATTTTTCAGTGAAAAACTTAATTACAGTGGTAAAGATGCAGCATATACCTGAATCATGCACTTACAAATTCAAAAGCTATTAGCAGAGAATACAGAAATTTTGTAAATTTAATRAGAGAAGCAAATGGATTCTAAACAGACAACTAATGAAATTGTGAAATAAATCAAGAGAGTTTGTCCTACTGTTCACAGTGATACACATGTAATACACATTGAAATCTGCATTACACATTTCAGCAAATTTCATATGCCCTTTACATATGAACAAGGTTTATTGCATTTATATGTAAAGAATGCATGTCATAATTRATCAGAATACAAAAAGTACAGRAATCAAAAATAATTGCTAGGTAGAAAAGTTRGGAGATTCAATTCATCTTTCACTATGTTGGAAAAGTGTTTCCACTTGGATCTGAACTCYGATTCACAATGTATAAACTATGGCTATTTATTATAGCATTGTATCGTTTGTCACTTTTATAGAATTYACCACATTTTCCAGGCTATAAAATGACTTAAAATTATGCAGCAGTGATGTATGTTGTCATTGTTTCTCATCGCCAATGTTAGCATTATATTTGGCAGCACAAAAAAACAGGCTGATTTATAACCTGAATAAAGAATAACATCCTTCAACTATGTGCATCTATCRAAGCTTCATTTACTTCACAGTTTTAAACATTACATTCAAAACAAATATTTGATCAAATTAAATTCACAACATCTCATTGCAGTAGATTGGTACAAGGGATTGCACAGAATACTGAAAGAGTAAAAACTCCCAGCAAAGATGGAAACAGGAACCCAGCTGCCAAGATGAGCAATCAGATCCATCTGCAAACAGCTCCTCATTCAGAATTCTTAACCAAAATTTGCAAATATAATAGTATAATTTAACAGGTTCAGAATCTACTCATTTCTAAAGAMAAGCTACAAAGCTTTTAGGAAAACTGTTGTTCCATAGTAAATCTACAGTTCAGTCGCTTTAAGGAGATCCTGGATATCCATTTCCACAAACCTGCTTTGATGGGTTCAGTAATCTCAAATTTGCGAGCCGGGTTTCCTTTCRTTAACCCAAAGGGTCACCTTTATGGTGAAAAATCTTTGTATTGTCATAAGGATGAAATCAATGAGGCTCTAGAGAAATATCTTAAAACCAATGGAAAAAAGTTTCCATGAGAAAATTTCTTAGGTTAAAGTACAAAGAGATTTGTTGGCCTATTATAAATTTCTACACAATGCGCTTACAAGCCCATAGAAATGTTATCATAATTTAATAGCCCTATTTTTTCCACCCTGAAAAGTCATAACAAAAACTGACTTAAATTCCCTTATATTCACTAGCCTCAAGACAAGCTGATATTGATGGATTTAGGCGTTTGAGTTTTCTTGTGCAAGTGCTCCAAATTTCTTCTATAAACTCCAAATCTCACCTAAACCTCTAAGCATTTTGTGATGCTCAGAACTGGGATCCAGCTACCCTCAGGCATCCATAAACGAACACGGATCAATACRACCACTTTAAATGCCATTTTCTTTCAGAACAGGCTGTTTACTCTTATCTGAAACAGCCTCATGCACATCAAGTAGCAGGAGAACAGTAGGACAACAGTAAATAAGAATATCAAGCTAAAGCTTAGAAAACCATTGAGACACCAAAAATATTTGCACTATTTCTAAATGCCTCAACTCCTTTACAGAACTATCAAATTGAGAAAGGAAGAAAGTAGACCTGCACAGATGGAGGGAATCAGCCCCACACATGTACATGGTAAGTGGCAGTGRACACTGCCTCCCTCCACGTTGATCACACACTAGCTGGGCTTTCCAGACTGATTTGCTTAGAACAGAAGTGTTTGGGCAAGTCCACAAAGATGCAAGATGTGACTCATAGCTATAAAGCGGCTGTTGCAATTAACTTCCACAATTAACTTCCACAAGGACTAAGTGCCCCTCATTAAACATTACCTATCTCTTCACACAGGTGCTTGCTGAATTCATTTTTGTACATGAAGGCAAAAGGCAATTTAAATTAATTTCAGTCCGCTTCACAACCTTGCTGCTTATTCAGGATGGTTTTTAAATGACCATGACCTTGTTTTGTCTTCTGCTTTAACACTGCCTTTTTTTTTTCCAGAAAATATTAGGATGTCTGGGATGGTTTCCCAAGTCCGCTTGCTTGTTCCTAACAGGGCTGGAAGAAAAGACCAAAAAAGGTGGAAGTGGGGAAAAGGCAAACACGGGCCACATGGAAGAGATGCTGCACATGGGCAGCATCACCAACATGGTGACAGGAGACAGGGGAAACGGAGGGGCTATGAGAACAAGGTAAGAAAAATAAATAGGAAGATTAAATGAGGGAGTTTAGACAGAACTGGAAGAAAAGGAGGACAAAAGAGAAAGTAGAAGTGAACAGCAGCAACATCAGCCCTGCTGGGAGGGCCATATCTGGACAAAACCTAGGGACAAYGGCAGCAACTCCACATTTGGGTGCTGTTTAGTGTTGCAGCCAGCTTCAAGCCAGCAATACAGTCATCCCAATTTCAATATTTTCATTAAGCTACCTTAAGACCTCATTACCAATAGATGAGAAWGGGAAGCAAGCATTTTCAGTAGAGCTCATGCCAATAAGCTTTGGTCATTCACAAATTCTGCTTTGTCACTGATAGACAGAAAGACTTTAGGGAAATTGACAGTCCCAAGAAAATTTACATCAATATTCACAATCCAGAAAGCTTTTTGGTGACTCCCAACCACTAGAAACCTGTCACTCCATGAGCACATGCTGCTGATAACAACAAAGGGCCTTAGCAACTCCAATGAGGAACATAATTTCCATACATAAGATTTTATCTATGGGAAATTTGTGACAGCTACAGAAAGGAATCAAGTAACTGAKTTAAGAGGCAGAGAAGTGTATTGAGGAAAGGGAGATGCCTCTGACTGAAGAAAGGAAAGTATCTKAAAGTAGGTCAAGGTAAAACACACCACTCTGAAAATGCAACAAGAGCTATACAGTAATTCAAACTTATGAAGAACCTARGCAGCAGATGAAAGTATAAAAATATTAAATAAATATTAAATTAAATAAATATAAATAAAATATTTCAAATGACAACAAGATGMGAATTTGTAACAGAAGTCGTATTAAAAGGATACGGTGAGACAAAGGGAAAAGTATACCTGGGGACAGTGGATAAAGGGGGCCTGTTATAACCAGCAGAAGCAAGCTGTACACAGCACAGGAAAAGATCAGGCAAAAGAAATACAAAATTAAAAAACAGCAAAACAGCCAGGAGACAGGCTTGCTTCACAGACTCCAGCGATGGACACAGAGCCTGATTTGTSATGGCTGAAATACAAATCTCGAGCTCTTGATGTTAAAGATCGAACATGCTCCCAAAGGCTACTGCCACCCTCTGCCTTCACACTAMACACACCAAGATGACTGGGGTTATTTGCAACCACCCCTAGCCAAATTCAGTGTTCTGTCTCTGACCCAGAGGCCAACCCAAAGTCCTTCACTGCCAGCAGAGAGCTGTTACAGGATGACCGGAGCCATCACATCAAGTGCCAAGGGCAATACTACACCTTCATGTGATTATACAGCCCACGGCTGTCCCACTCTGAAGTGTTGTTTTTTTTTTTAAAACTGTCTGATGCACTCACAATTAGACAATGTTGCAGGTATTCAGACTGATTCTCATAATTCACATGTGCCCCATAAAGAAAAGAGGATCTTTGAGAATTTGCCCCTTACTCTCTCCCCCTTCAGTTAGCCCAAGAAATTCTCATACTTGAGCTGGGACATGCTTGTCACCTCCCACATCAGTCTGACATTACCCTGCCAAGCCTGAAAGAGTTAATTTTGACTCAAAAAAAATGAAAAGATCATGCAAAGTAAATGRCAGAGTAGCTGTTTTTCTACATCAGATAGGAAATCTCATACAGCATATGCCAAAATTATTTAGACTGTTTTGTGAGGCAGCACAATCAATCTGCCAAAGTAATGCAAACAGATGGATGTTTGTTTTCAGTCAGTAATGAGACAAACCTGGCCTCCTTTCAAGGATAACTGCATGAAATGTTTAGGGTATTTTCTCCTCCCTCGAGATTTCTTTTGTTATATGGCCTGACAACACCTAACCAGGTCCAGGAAACCCTCAAACTCACAGGAAAGTAACACTCTGTTTATTTCCCCTACCAGGTAGAGCTCAGTTTATGAGCACTGTCACAGAATAGCAAACATTAGCAAATGCTAATAGCAGAAATTACTTTAAAACAGTATTTTCTGTGAGCTTTATTTTGCCTGCATTGACAGTTCCTTTCTTTGYAAGTACTTTCTTCTTCAACTGACATGAGTCAAGCAGAGAACAAAACAATAGCTGCCCAGAGGCAGAAATGAGGTATTTGACTTGAGTCAGATGAAGACCCCCTAAGAAAGAAGGGGACAGGACCTTCTCATCCCTTGCAGATACTTGATGAGCCCCAGGGCCAAGGGGCACTTTGGAGCTCAAGGGCACATAAGTTTAATCAACAGGTCCYGTCCAGCACTTCTCCCCAAAACACAGCAAGCTGTTATTGCAYAAACAAGCACCTTACTGCCCGTATCAGCTGCCACAATGAGAAACTCAGCAGTATTCCTAATAGAAAAATAAAGTGTCTTTTCTTCCATCCCTGGATTACAARCTGCTAAGAGAACTAAGCTGCTACAGGGATTCTGGGATCATAAAATACGAGAAGTCTTGATTAGCCAAAGTAACATTCCCATCTCCAAAGCCCGGGAGACTTTTCMGGCACTGAAAACACCCTTTTCACATAGAGACTCTTTGCACAGAATTGAGTGCACACTCTGAATGTTATTACAGACCCAGTGACCACCACCTCAGTCACCCAGAGCAACTGAAATCACAGCTACAAAAGTCAGCAAACTCTCACCAYGTCAGCTATCCCCTCTCCTGCTGATGACCAGAGCTGACGATAGCAAGGAAAAGTCATTTTTCTCCTTTATTTACATCTTCCTGCTCTAGACATCTTAGAAGACTCTATCAAACTTCTCAAATTGCAGCCTTCATCCAAGCACGAGTCAAGAGTGGATAGAGTCTCATGCCACATTTTATAATAAAAACCTGACTTGAATTTCCAAACAAGAACAATGCTTTGAATTTATAGTCATGAAGAGAATAGCAGATACAGGAACCACATGCAAAGTGGAAAAAAATGCTGATTTGATATCTAGAGGGATTTGTGTTGATTGCTGTTAGAGTTGAGAAAAATCTAAGTTTCAAGCAGTAAAATTTACCCTCCGTAGCCTAGTACTCTCACATGAGTCGCAGCCAGGACTTCCTAGGACTTTCATCAGACAGGAAAATTGAATTAAACTTTACTACCACCAGGAGGGGCAGTGAGTTTTATAGTCTGTTTCCTCACTTTTTTCTTCATTTCAGAATTAGCCTGTCTTACTAAGACTGACCAAAAAACACACTGCTTTGGAGCAAAGCATTGTTCCAGCAGCTGAAGTCTCTATAACTCTATACTTAATTTCAGTTAGTTAACTCTTTGCAGGGAAAGAGCAAGAAATTTTCTTTTTAATACAAGATAGTCTATTAATTTGAGAATGAAAGGCAAGTAAGACTTTTTTTATTGTAATTCTACTATGGTAGGTCATAAGTGRGTCTGAATTCAATGGCAACAGTTTGTTGTTTGATCTTATAAATTGACTTCAATCATATTTTACTTGGGAAACCAAGTCATTGCTTGATAAAGTGACTTGGTGCAAGCCCTTCAATATTAATCCWTTCATGTGATTAAGACCTTTCCACAGTGCAATATTAGAAAGGAAAAATATTTTAATAACAAATATATTTATATATGGATAAATTTTAATAAAAATGAATTTTTAATAGAAAATGGTACCCTCAGGAATTGATTTCATTTTGAGGAAGTTCCATTTGTACAAGCAGGAGTTACAGATATTAAAGAAACACAGATAGTTTAAGTTGCTTTTGATCAGCAAGCCAGAGCCCAACAAGCCACCCTGGCCACACAAAGGATGGCCAAGGGACAGGGACAGATTAAAAATAATGTCCCAAATCTAAGTGATTTATTTCATTTATGTAAAATACAGCTGTCATTTTCATCACTTCATCAGATACCAACATCTAGAAGTGACCAAAAGAGATACAGCTTTTATCCATAAACCTAAGTATCACTGCATAATCCCATTCCTATCTACTCAGCTAATTTAATAAGTATACTAGATATTTAGATATAATAGCTCAAAAAATGCTTTGTTAAATACCATTAAGAAAATTGATAGATTAGCATGGAAGTAAGCTAAGCAAGATTTTTAAATGTAAGTTTTTAAGTAGCTGAATTATAGAAACTTGATAGCTGAAGTATCACATTTATRATTTTTCARAATAAAAAAATTACAAGTKATTTTAGGAAKACCAAAGCAACAATATAAAACTGAAATACTAAGTAAATAGAAGTGGAAAAAATGGTTAATATGGTATCAGTTGTGGGTCTCTGTAGTACAAAGCAAGTCATCTGAGAGTCTTCTAGTCCTGTTTTTCCAACTGCCTGAACACAGATAGAGTGGCACCCATCCACATACTGCAGCAACATCCAGAAGAGCTGAGTACTTAACTTCCATTGCAGCCAGCAGGAGTTCGACACTTAATGTATTTGAATACTTTAGAAAAATCACATTCAGGTGCTAAAATATGTTTATGAAGGCCTTATTCTAAAAGATAAATGCCACAGYTCTCTATTCATCATGTGAAGATAATTGTGTTTGCCTAATTCATAGGGGACTTGGAAAGAGCAACAAGGACAGTATGGTGCTTGGGTAGTRGTAATGGCCTATAAATAGCATAGAGGAAGGGCAGACTGAAGGCAGAAAAGAGCAGATTTTGGGATGCTATCAATAATATAACAGTGGTTGCACCAGCAAGAAAAAGAACAATCTGGGAGGCAAATACACACACATTAATGAGCTTATTTTGAACAGAGAAACTTATTGATTCATTAACAACAAGCAGAAAGAAAAATCCACCCTGAAAAGGTAGGATACAGCACCAAGGAGGTMGTCTCCTATCACTTTTCATGAAAATATGTAGAATATACAGCTATTTCAGCATTCTTCACATTGTGCCAAGTGTAGTGTGAATTCTCCATGCTTCCCCTTGCCTTTTCTAGGGATTTGAGCTTCTTGTCTTTTGTTTCAGGACCTCTATAGCTTTCCTAGCCCAGCAGCACTCTACTTGTTCCTCTAACAGCAACGGTCACTAGACACACCCTAAAACCTAGCAGAAATCAGAAGTGTGAACTGAGAGACCTGAATCTTCCCAAGGGAAGCAGATCTGACTCCACTGAAAGTGGATAAACACTGAATTTAGCCCATTTCTCAATACCTTACAAGGCAGGTGGTGCAAAGCTACTGAGAAAAGTGGAAAGGGTCACATTGCTATACTTATCCTGGGACTGTGCAGAAAACTGGAGGAAACTAGTAATAAACATCTAATAGTGAAATACCTGTCCAGTTAGAAGGAATGGAGTTGTTAAGAAGCCTTTTTCATTTCTAGATTCTGTGATTGTCATGATAAATATGCCTAAATCCTTAGCTCATCACTGTAAAATATCTGAGAGATCAGAGTTACTTACACACTTAATTGTCCAATACTATCTTAAGTGCAAAATCAATTCGGTCA
The DNA here is from genome assembly GCA_003342815.1 of Eudromia elegans. Classification (NCBI taxonomy): domain Eukaryota; kingdom Metazoa; phylum Chordata; class Aves; order Tinamiformes; family Tinamidae; genus Eudromia; species Eudromia elegans. The sequence continues at coordinate 1,796,658 of PTEX01000095.1, forward strand.
GTAATTCACAAAAAAATCAATTTTGCATACCTTGGACAAAGCAGATAACAATTACAGAATAATGGCTACACAGCTACTATAAATGTACAATAAAGAAAAATGACCTTGGAAGCCATCAGATACACTGCCCTCACTTGCCAAGATCCATCTATTGCACAGTAGCCTCTATACGTGGCTTTTTTTTTCCTCCAATGGAAGTTGCATAAATGCTACAATACTGTTAGACGCTCCTTAGGGATCCCTTACTATGGCTGCAGATGGAGTATTAACAAAGATGAGTTAAAAGTTGGCTAGATTTGTTTCCTATTCCTTAAACTACTTTGAGCTAGAGCTTCTTTTGAAAGCGRTTGTGATCTGTGTTGTAGACAACAGGGAAGAGGCCTCTTCTAGGTTACACTTAGCAGGAGGGGAAAAATTATAACTAGATGCATGTATCACTGGAATTGCAGTTATGTATGGTRTTATTCATGTGCTACATGTTGGGAAAGCCACATGCCCTTTAGTGTACTAAGCCAGTGGCTGACAGACGTCAGAAAAATCCAAACAGTTATGCTTCACAGTCCTTTAATTCATTAGTGGCCTTTACATCAATATTATGGGTGTACTTATGAAATTTGCTGAAGATGTGAAACTAAGAAGCTTTAGAGAAATCAACCTGATGGAGGCCTTGTTCAGGCTGGATGACCTGAAATTATATTTTGTTACTGAAGTGCTATTTTTCACACAGTTCTAAGTAATAGTGTTTACTTGTRACATTTTTTCTTTCAATGTTGCTTTTTAGCAGGCTAACAGGGGAAATATCAACACAGATGTTTGTCTATTTCTGTGAAGAAATCATAGTAAAAGAAACCAAATGGGAGGTGGGAGGAGAACARCATGTTCTTGCTGGTAAAGAGTGAACACAGTGGGGAAATGTGGATCACTAAAGCATCCCCACACCAATTTATCACAGTGGAAAACTTCCTGGAGGAGTAGGGTGATTGGGTCAACTTTCCTCTGTTCCTAACAAGGTCTTTAAAGACACAGAAGAAAGACTCTAGATCACATCTAAGTGTGRGTGTTGTTGTAATTTCAGACATAAAGTGGAAATTCTGAAGTTAAGTGCAAAACTGTCGTGTGGGATCAATACCAGGAGTAGGCTATGACTGGGCTGCTTCAACTTGGACATTGTGGTTAGCAAGCAGGTGTTTAAGCCAAAGCTCTACCCTGTCTGCTCTATACTCACCGCTTGTGCAGAGGAATACAATGAACTCATAACTGCACCATTGGAATTGCACCATCCAGACACAACTGGAATTAAAATCTAGGAACATGATATGAAGACTTTTTCTCTGTTCCTAGCTTTCTCTGGTTCAGAATGGCTTGTCTTTGCTGTCATGTAGGGATATCCATCCCAAGGTAATATTCTAAAGGGTGATATGTGAGAGGACCATTCTTGTTGCCTAGGTCCACCTGTATCCTTAAGCAGCAACTCTGGAGCAGTCCCATGAGTATTAAGGATGCCTTATCTGTGGGATGACCAATAGCATCCATTACCAGAAAGGATGGAAGAACTAATAATTAATATACTTTATTCTCTCCAAGTTAAGGGTAAAGCAAAGATTGCTCAGAGGGTAAAAAGAGATTAGTTAAAACATAGCTATGGTCTGCTTTGATTTTTTCRGCAGCTCATCCTTGTTTATCTATATGAAGTGTTTGGGGACTGCAACATTAAAGTAAAACTTCAAAGCTTTCCTCAASATTCCTTTACTTCCTTGAGCTCTTAAACGAACCCTCTGATCTTGCAGGGAAAACCACATATTCAGCTAATAAGTAAACGAGCTGCTGATCRAGGTTGGGCACACGGCATGCAGATCTCCGCTTCTTCTCCCTCCCTTCCCCAACCTCTCTCATATGTAAACACAAGGGGAGTTTGTTGTTCACCCCATTGGGTACAGCCTTAGTTAACACACGAATCAGGAAAAAAAAACATTCATAATTCCAAATTTTGCTTTAAAAGACTGAGAATAATTGGAAGAATAAAAAGACCAAACCATACCAACTGCATGTTAAGTCTGTATTGCACGGTAAGACAATCTCCCAACCTATATCCAAAATGTTTCCTAGTAACCCTTAGGGTAAGGCCTCCCATCTTGTGCTATTGAATTTCATTTCAACTACTGTAATCATCAAGGTCATCCAATTCTTTGCATAGGGTGTCTCAGCCCTTATTGATGATGCCTCTTGCCCTTGTATGCTCAGCAAATTTCCTAAGCACATTCATAATATTTGTGCCAAGGTCATTAATGACTGTTTAATAGGTTCGATCCCAAGACCACTATGGAAAGCTCTATTAAAAATAAAACAATGAGCTCTTACACACGACCGTTGTCTGCTGCTATGCCCCCATCACCTCCACCACTAGCTGATAGTTCCAGAGAGCTCCTGCACTGTGCCATCGTTGGSGTTTTGATGGCTCAGTTCACTAATCTGGTTCCCTCTGTACATGGCAGCATATATGCTGGCTAAAACACTACTAACAGCCTCACTTGAGGCTTCCATTAACTGCGAGCTCAGTTCCCATAGGAATTGAACTTATTCTCCACCAGCATGTCAAAACAAAAATGTTTTTTCAAAAACAAGCCTCAGTATCACCCAACAAAAAAGCATTTAATAATACTTAACTGCATTTTTCATCTTCTTAAAATTTTGTTAAATCTTTTCTCTAATCAAAATTATTAGTCAGCTTCAACTCAAAATAAGGAACACCGCAAGAATCAAAAACAAACAAAAAAAAATTTAAAAATACATTCCCTGAGCACATTCTTTAAAATTGTCACAATTCTGAATAATATATATGTATAAGTGGTATATTATCACAGATCTCTGCACAGAATTATACTGACTCATATTACAGAGAGCAGTTTGACCCTCCTTGGSAGCTAAACATCAATCAGTCAAAATTTGTTCTCTTTAGCAGGCAGGAAGTCCCACAGATCGTCTAACACCTTACCAGATTAGCAGAGCGCCAGTATGAGCTGTGCCTACACCAGAGGTGTAATCGCATGCACCTGCTAACCAGGCACCCCTCTGCATTGGGGTTTCCCATTCTTTAGATTAGGGGTGGAAACAAAGGTGGATGGTGCACAATCTCTGATTCTTGTAAACAGAGCACACCTAAACCAGCCAAACAAAGATCTCCGCCTTAAGAGCTAAGGCGTCTTGATTTGACTCAARAGAGCTTTGAGCTGAAAGAAACATTTGATACTTAAAAGACACGCTAGAAAAGAAAAAAATATATTAAAGAGCTCCCACCAGAGGCTGCCTCCCATTTTCCAAAGGGACCTAGACTTGCAGGCAGCTACATCCCTTAGCCACTATTGTTTGTATATATGCTTTCAAAAACACATTGCATATGTTTCTAATCAAGATCTTCACATCTGGAGAATAATTAAATTCCCTTCTGAAGGATCACATATCTTACAGTAATGCTATCACTGCACTACAAGTTAGAACTAGGCCTTTTAAGGAGCATCACTAAAACGTAAGCTCACAGCTTCCAAACTGGAGCAAGTTTCAGAGTTTTCAGTACATCTGATAATGATCAGTTCTTTTGTTAGATGTTAGTAGAGCTAAAGAAAATCTACAGCAACATCCCAACATCCCAGCATCCCATCTATTCAACAGTAAGATAATCTCATAGGGTTTTCCTTTTTTTTTTTTAACCCTATCCTGAAAAAAAAAGCACAGTCATAATTGTCTTTATCTTCCTTCTCATAAGCCTGTATATGTTGAAGTGTGGAAAAAGAGACAGAAAACATACTCAAAGCTGCCTTGCATTGGAGCAACATGCTTTTCCAAGAAGGCACCATCCAAGCAGTCAGAGAATTAAAGCTGAATAAAAAACACTGAATTCTCTARGCCATAGTTTGTGAATTATTTTACTTGGATTACTAGATAACAATCACAAGCTCTGCCTTCTCAAAGCTATTCTAGAACTTCAAAGACACTCAAATCCAGTCCYACACACAGGAACATCAATTAGGTACTTTTACTCACACCAGCTAAACTRCATTAGAGAAATAACCTAATACAGAAACCAGCCCAGCTCCTACTTAATTTTRCACTACCTCAAATGATCAGGAGCAAGCAGGTCAAATGCAGCCAGCAGAAAGGACCACCAAGGAGAACTCTGCTCCAGGAGCAGTGATGATATAGCCTGCCAGGTGAACTGGGGTAACTATCACCAGSTGCACAGCTGTAAGCGATGGAAGCAAAGCCACCGTCAGCAAAAGCCCCCTTGAGGGGCACCTTGCAGCTTCCTCATGGTCTGGGAGGGGCTGCTCATTAGCAGCAAGAGCTAATTAGACTAGAATAGCAGATAAAGGGTTCTTTCTGTGTATGTGGCTGCCATTTGACAAATGACAAATATTTACCAAAACACCATCGAGTTCCCTGAATCTTGGGTAACAGCTTAGTCTATCCCTATGGAAGTACTAAAGATTTAAGAGAAATACAAAGAGTGGGCTAAACGCTATAGTCGTGCTACTGGCTCTTCAGCCTCTGGTTTAATTTTTATAAGGAAGGATTTGAATGAAAAGCTGAGGTTTCCAAATTCTTTTTAACTATTTAAACAAAAGCGTGTGCTCAGGATTCMAAATTCACCTCACTGAACTGCCCAAGTTCAGCCTGCTGCTTTTGGCAGTGTTAGGCTAACTGCTTTGACCTGAACCTGTCCTATTTACCCTATTCATGCAGCACATAAGGGTGATGTTACTTTTTCACCTTTCAGCGCATTCTTGTGCAAGTCATCAGTGCATCACTCTAAATTCCCAGGTAAAAATTACCTAGGCACTTACAAAGTAATTTAGTGAAAAGGAGATATTTCATGTTCAATTGCACAGTWCAAAGAAAAAAGGTTTTAAATGTAGACAGACACTAAATTCTGTAAAATTTCAGAACTAAATAATTKTATTTATTTATTGAGAAAAAATTGCCTGTAGGTACTAACTACAATGTGATACGATGCATTAAAACATTTTTAACAGCTCTAAGTCTATTTATACAATTTCTATAATTTTGTCAATAGAAAAAATAACATCCCWTTTTCAATTTACATGAAAGCAAATAGCAAACATATATATTTATAAATATGTGTGTGTGTGTATATATATATTCCGTTATTGCCATAGTCACCAGACTACTAACTTGCCTTTACAAACTTCTTCTGCAGAAATAAAATACGTATTCTCTCCCTCTTGAACTGCTTTGATGTGTGTTCAAAGGCGGGTGAGCAATTGGTAAGACTATTAAATGGTCTTTCTTGCTCTTTTTTTTTTTTCTTTCCTTTTTTTCCTCCTGGGGGATTGAGCTGCAGAAGTGTCCCTAGTGGAGTGGACCCCATCCTGGGCAGGGATAAGGAGCTACTCCAACAGACAGAGCAAGGGCCCATCTTGCTGCATGAGAATGTGCATCATTCACCAAGCCAAGAACACACACCCAAATACAAAAAAATGTAATTGGGCAGCAAAGGCAAAGCTTCCATTAAAGATTTACAGCCTTCCTCCTAAAGGCAAAAAYTGCCTGCAGAGGAGCCCATTTAAGCAATCACTGTCCTGCTGAGACGCAAGCTTGCTCTCCTCAAGATATATCAAGCGTATTAATTTCCTAGCTGGTGCCTCCCCTGAAGCTGCTGGGCAGAGGGGAGCAGCCGCCAGACCAGCAGGGTCCCATGTGTCCCCCAGCATTCGTGTGACACCCACCACGTCAACCTGGACAGTGCCACCAGGCCATGGGCACCAAACCGGCCTTTGCACAGACATAGCTGGTGTCTCTAAAGTAAATCCCCATGTCCATTTTTGAAAAATAATTTTAAAAATCTACTTATGTTTACCGCAGGTGAGCACCTCTTCATTGCACTGCTCTTTGCCTTCATTTACCAATAGTGGAGAGACGCAGTRATTGTAGCAGGCTATAATAACCTCTTCTCTTGCTTTTTAACAGGATAGTTTTTTCTGGCTAATAGATAATAACTCTTTGTGGCACATGATGATAAAAAAGGTCAGGGAGTTATCATAACGAAATAAGGGAAGTGAATTATATAATATTTCTTCTTTTTTTTGTCTTCTCATCTGATTCAAAGTCTTTTATGAGACTTCCTGACTTAAGTCTTTTTCTATTCATTATAAATATCTACTCTTCTTTTAACAATATCTCACTAAATCAACCCTGCACAGCAAGTGGGAAATGGTTGTTTACCAACTTAGGGCTAGTGGATAGTATAATCAGGAACAGATTAGATAAATTACACTAAAATATCCATATGTGATTGCAGAATTAGTGTCAATCTGAGAAGGGTAAAATAACATGCTGGCGTGCTTGAATTTTATATCAAACACTTGCCGTTAGGCCCTCCGATACTGTAGGCAAGTTTAAGGATCTGTCGTCAAAAATAGGCCAAAATTGTCATTTGCAATCTCTGAAGGGAGGGGAAAAATGACATTTATAAGAAGAGGTATGAAAGCAAATCCACAACTCAGCCTTTTTTTGCATTATGAAGGCCTTGAATCAAATCAAAACCCAGAAGGGACCATTCTAATGTAATTTTGCTTGAACAGGTGAACTCGTGAGAATTTTATTCAGGAAACTGTAATTCAACCCAGAGGTAATTGCCTGCCTTTGGCTCGTCTCATTAACACAATTCCTAACACAAAATTCAGACAGAGAGCTTAAGACTCTGTCTACTACCCTCCTCTCCCCTACTGCAGGACTTACCATTTAATTCCATCCCAATCATTATGCCTTTTGGAGTGAATTCAATTTACATCCCCTAACATGAACTGCAAAACGCAGTGGAAGACTTGATACCTTAGTACCCAGTTAGTACCATCTCTTAGTGTTTTTCTCTCACTTGTTGAATCCTATTTCTCTTTCAATAGGAAAAATAAATAAATAAATAAATAAAAATAGGATCATGACTAGTGAATGCTTCCAAAACATGGGGAACTTTTGTTTGTCTGTTTTTTGAATAATCAGGTTGCACCAGAGTGAGCAGGAAAGGATGACTGCAGCTCAGGAACTTGTTAAGACAAATGCAAAATTGCTGGGGTACTAATTCTGCCTTTCAAGCGCTATGCAGATTTTAAAAACTTTGCAATCAGTTTATTGTTAAACCTTGTAAACACGATGTGTGGCGCATTTGGAAAAGAAMGCTCTAATTTGAGCAAATTGCTCTTCTTTGCGGGTTCTGTTGTTTTTCTTAGCTTGTTTCTTACTTGTATCACTCTCAAGTGAAAATTGTTTTGCCTGAAAGGGGACAGAACCCTCACAGCAATTTCTCGTCCAGGGTGTGGGAATCACATTTGCATCCACGGCTTTTTGGAAGGGAAATACCCTTTTCTTTTCAGGCAAGCGCAGTAAATATTACCAGCTGGACCTCCATACATTTTCATTATGGAAGGAAAAAAAACCCCGTGCATTTAAACTGCAGTCAATGTAGAACCAAGAGAGACATTTTTTCCTATTTGTCCTGGATAGAAAGTTTTAAAAGTAACAACAAAGCAGAGGCAGGATACACAAATGTTTCTCCTCAAAAATTTGTAAATGTTTTGACTTTAATCTATTTTTTTAAATAGATCTCTAAATAGATCTCTAAATCAAATTACAAMAGGACACTGATCATCATTTTTTTCCCAGAATTCTTGAAATAACATGTCCTCACAATTTCAATTCTTTCCTTCTTTCTTTCTTAGCCAGTTGACACACAGAAATTGAAYGTTTTCCCCTTTGGTAAAGCAGTATTTTTCAGTGAAAAAGATTTGCAACAACTCTTTTCCCTGATTCCAAATGGCACCAAATGAATTTTAGTGGGATAGTCAAACATTTAGAAGTGGATAAAAACATGTTATCAGCTGTTCAATTATATTCTTGGAAAGAATCTGGCTACTTGAGAAAATAAAGTAGCTTCAGCAGACATAAAAACTCTCAAACTTCCATTTTATTCTCTCCTGTGGCCTTGGTCATCTCATCTAGGATAAAAATATGACAGAACAGGCAAAACAGGCACTGACTCCATTTCAATCATAGATGGTCCAAGGTGCAAATGGCAGCATCCTTAGGGTCCTTAGGTCAGCAATGGGATGAAGACCCGTTAATGCATTTAGCCTCACATCCTTCCCCACCAACTGCTGGATCACTAAATACTCCCCTCAGACATGAACAGCTCACTAACAAAGTAAATTTCCTCATCCATACAGAAGACCYCTCAAAAAGATATTATAATTCAAARAAACTGAATTACTGCCTTGGCCTCTCTCATAGTCCACCTCCTTGGTGTGATTTCCAAAAGCACATCAGTGCTTTAAACACATCCCTCTGGTTTTCAATAGGGTGTAAATTGCATTCAGGATTTTTAAGCCTCTACATGAGTAATTGTTTTGACAACTGTCTCTCTGCACTAGTTTTTAAAAACTCCCTGCCAGTTTTTAGAGACATATTCTTAGGCTTAGTGCGTCAKTTTAAAGCAGAACTGTAGAAGTTCACACTTGTTAGCAATAAACATTTACACCCAACTCGCTCTCCCAGAACTTCACTCTCCATTCCTTTTTATTTGAAATGACAGGTGGGAGATATCTAGAAATGAGAGGGGAGCACATTGCTGGATTTGCTCCTTTTCTCCTTGTAAGGGAGCCAATGAGCACCAGAGCAGGTCAGAGGGATGGAGGAGCTGCAACAAGGACAGCTCTGTTTTCCCATGCTGGAGAAGGATGCTCTCCAAGCTGCTCCACAAGGATGCAGAGGGCCTGTCACACCACTGCATTAGCTGGTGACGTGGCTCCCTTCCCATCACCCTTGGAAGACAGTAGGGATGATATATGTACCCACATATCCATCTTGGCATGGACATGACTTCCAAATTAAAATAAATATCTCTGTCCTATCACAATTGCCTAAAGAAACAGAGGCAGCGCCAACCCATTTAAGCCATAGGTTGTTATCTACACTCCTCCTAAGCATCTCCCAGGTAGTAAGTCTTTCATCCTGTACCAAGATCACTACGTGTTGACAGGATCTTAAAGTGCTTTTAGAGGATAACATGTGGAAATAAATAATTCAGAATTTTCGTGAGTGTTTCTTTAGTGTCTCATCTTACGTAAGGAGGGGGGTTTTATGGAGCACTCACCTGCAYGGTGACTTGTGCTTGCTGCTAAGTGATCTGCCCAAACGTCTGTCGAATGGTTCTCCCCTAACACAAAGATATTAGGCTTTTATATCCTCCGTGTGGTCGCGTGCCCATTAGACAAGGGTATCTGTTCAAAATACCACATGCATTTACTGGCAGCGTTTCTAGAAAAACCACATAAGTATCATCACATAAAATGTAATAGTACATGAGGTTTGAGTAAACTGTAATAGTGTGAATATGGGAATAACAAACCGGGGAGAGTTTTTCAAGCAAAGCGAAGTTCTTTAGTGACAAAACAGAGGAGAGCAGAATTAACTTTAAAAAGAACATAAGAGAAGATAAAATCACATCCAACAAGCAATGCCAGCAAACGTGTTTAACTGGTCATGAATGATAAAACTTAGTTATAAAAAATACAGTAGGATCCTGAGTGAATATATTTCCTGATTTTCCCTCGCTGSTAACAGATGAGTGACATCAAAAGAAATGTACAGCTCTTCCCGAAAGCGCCAGGTTTCCTGCTGCCAATTTTGTTGTTGTTAAAATATTCATTCAACACCTGCACATACGCTYGTGATCATATTGCAAGAGAAAGCCGCAGCTAGCACATTCTGGGGGGTGTTCCTGACATTTTCTGCAGGAAAAATACACTTGTGGTAAAYATTTCAGTGGCCACCGATATGCTTAGAATCCCTTAAAGATTCATGGGCCTGCAGTTATTTGGGTTTGAAAAGGTGGACAGGAGATGCTAAGGTTAAGACATAGCCATTAACAGCCTGTGTCACCTCTTTTTCCCCCGCTATTGCCCTAAAATTTTCCATATGCAGGTAGCAAGTGCAACACAGTAATAACATGAGCTGTTGGAGTCTATTAAATGCATCTTTAAACGASTTTTAACCAATGTAATGAACTTTCAGCTCCACACAGATCCACCACTTACATACTCAAAAAATCATATTCAACTATAGGCGCAAAGATTTRTATTTCCCTTCCCAGGAGATTCCACCATTATACAAGAGCAAAGGAAAAGACTAAAAATAGAAAAATATGTCACACCACATTGTTTCTTCACCGTAGCAGGAMAGCAATGAAAATATCAATTCCTGCAGAAAAAGTTATTTTCTATTTGCAGCTCTCTGCCCTATTGRCAATCAGTTGTACTTTTTGCTTCCACCTGGGCTCAGGGGCAGACCCGGTTCGCAGTAGGTTGCAGTGCCAGGTTGGGGGCTGACCCTTGCAGAAACACCTGATCCGCCCCAGAGGTTTTGCACGGATTCCTGGGGTTAGCTCCTGTGGGACGGTAGTGTCTGGTGACACACAACTATTAAAGCACCCCCCACAGGCATGGCATTTGTGGAGGGAAAATAGGTGGCAGGACCTCAGGAGGTGCCACTCTCTGGGTGGCAAATGAGTGGGCCCTCCCACAGGCTCTAACAGAATGGCGAAAGTTCACATAAAACCTGTTTTTTTCCCCCAATATACTGCATTAGGAGGTCATACAAGTCATCATTCTGTGCATAAATGTGATTTCTCAGTCTTCTGATGCACCTCGGAGAGCCTAGTGTTCCCTCTGGAAACGAATCCTTCAGCATATTTTACATATCCATTTCTAGGAGTTTTACAGCAAATCCAGCTATCATTGCTTCTCCTTTCTGCCTGGAAGGTGCAATAGGGGTGCGGAGGATAACATCATTTATGAGCAGAATAAAGAATATCCGAGTACTTAATTGTGTTATTCTGTAATCAGGTTCCTTTGCATTGTAAAGCTTAGCCCTTCTACTTTAAGGAAAATTAAATATATGTTTCTAAGAGCTGCATCAAGGGTATTTCTTTAAGTACTTTACAGTCTCCAGATAAGCACTTCTTTCTTTCTTGAAATGCTTAACTAAGAGGAAGAGTTACACCAGTCACTTAACTCAGGCTATTCTTTCTTTATCTGGCTCCTGCTATTGTGTTAGATCAATACTGAGTGCCGCAAGACAAAAGGAAGATAATCAGATTGTTACTTTGCATTAGTTGCCCTACATGATAATGCCATTCAACTGTGCTCAGGAAAAWTCTGCTGCTGCTTATATGCATTAAGACTGTGCACTTAAATTAGTATGTCTCCCTAGCCAGACAGCTCCCTATCAGCATCTAGAAAGCCAAGTTTGAAGGACAAATTGTTCTTTAAAACTTTACCCTGCGGTAYTGTACTAGAAACTTGGCGATAGCTGGGCTGCTGCTTTTTGTTGCCTTCCTTGCAAATGTTTTCCTCTGCTTGAATCCGTAGGATACCCCCTGGAGCAAATCAGGTGCTTCAACCTACATCTCTGTGGTCATTTTAGATGGTCTGGAGACTCATTCTAGGCCTCCAGATGATGCTCCAGAAGGACAYTGGTCTTCTGTAGGTACAGTGTTATATGTGTCATCCTATATGGATATTTCAGACACTTAAGCCTGTCCTAAATGGCACCAAATATCTGTTAGACAGCTCAGTACTACCCCTCTAGTCTTTAATTGCCAGCTCTTCAGGACCAGGGACCATCTTTTCTTCATTCTTTTAAAGTCCATGGTATTTTTTTTTTAATATTTTTACATTGTAATGAGTTTTTTTGCTTTTTAGAATGCTTGTACAGCAGTACAGCTTGTACCTCACTGGTGCGTATACGTGCTGCTCTAATAAGGCGAGCTGAGACACGAGCCTTGGTTCTATCAGACTGTTATCAATATAATGCTACAGTTACGCTGCCAATATATTTATACGCTGTATATGGTATTTAATCACTTGAGTCAAGAGATAGSCAGGCTCCGTGAGGGTTTTGCACTGGAAGGAGCAGAGCAGAACGTGAAATGCTCAGTGGTAGCTYTGGCCTCCCAACAACCTGCTTCACAAATCACTCATCTCTCTGTGTTTCTGTTGCCTTTGCTGGTTTTTGGTGGTTTTTTTCCTCTGTTTAAAATGTGGATATAGATTGGAAGGCCCTTGTGGACAGAATCAAATATTGACTTGGGCTTCCTCATGCTCCTATAGTAGAAAAAGTAACAACAACCTGAAAAGATTAATATCCCAGGGGCTTTCCCTTCTACCACAAAATAAATGAGTTTGAGGAAACTCCTGAAAAAAAGCCTCAAATTTTCTTCTGATTTCCCCAGCAAGTCACAAATTGGCTTGTTCAAAACTGGGCCCAAACTCTTTGACAGTTGAAAGAGCTACAAAGTTCACAGTGAACTAAATTTCAGGCTCTGTTACGAAACCGTGTTTTAAAAAAAAAGACCTTGAATAAAAATCCACAGAGCCTTGAGTCCACTTTATATCAGATTGAATTAAAGCACCTCAGTAATTAAAGACAGGAAAGCTGTAATCACTAATGACAGCCTTGCGCGGAGCAGCAAGAGGGGAGCGAGCGAGGGARCCTCCCCGACTCTCCCAAGCAAAGCGTTTGGGGAGAAAAGACACAGTTTGGTGACCTGGATGCCAATTCCACCAAGAATTCCTCCTGGAAGGCTGATGTGCTGCTGCATGTATTCCGGTGCGGGGGGAGTTGGCAGTTTCTGGCTGCCTCCAGCTCATCCTCCTTGCCTGCCTGCGCTACTCATGCGCAAGCAGACGGTCCCCAACGCAGCTTTTGCAGCATCTGTGTTAAGGCTGTAAACGCAGTCACATTCCTAATTAATAGCTTRTTAAAGATGATGCGTGTGTCGTTGTTAATCACCTTGAGAAACGTGCCTGTCCCCATGCTGCTGGCCTGGAGAGCTACGCGGGAGCAACACAAGCCCAAAATCAGTTCAGTACCACKGTGGTTGCATTGGCTGCTGCTTGACAAACCCCATCGCTTCTGAAAATTCATGCTGCTTCTGCGGGGCTCTTCCAAGCACTTGCACCTCACTAACACCGTGCTAGGCAGCTTAGGCAATTCCTTCTTTGCCAGAACTACCTTAGATCTATACATGAATTTTCTTATCACAGAAGAGTAAATTATAGATCAATGCACAAGTGCTTTTTTTCCCCTCTCACTTTTCTTAGACTTAAAATCCTTCTCTAAGACATCAATTCATTTGCTGTACATTAATTCAACCAAGGCTCTTAAATYGGCACCCACTGCTCCACATACAGCCCAGGATATACAGCAGGGGGCTGGCTGCCCCTTGGTGGCACGTTCCCAGTGTCCTACTCCACGTGCATCCCTGGGGAGGAAACCAGAGGAATTTAGGGATGACGGGGCTGACGTCACCTGAGAGCAGCACACAGACAGGCTGCCACCCCTGAACATGAGGAATGTGATGGGCAAGAGCATTTTACTTACGCCAGTCTCCAATGAGAAACCAGCCAAAAATATCTTTGGGGCTGTTAAGAGATCATCCAAAACAAAACATCAATTTTTTCCCTATGGAAAAACCCGCAGAGACGTTCCAGGAGGTCCCAGTGCTTGTGCACAGCGAGGCCTTTCAGCAGTAAGATCCATGAACTCGGATCCTGACAGGCACTGGAAGAAAGAGCAGTGCCCTACACCTCCCTRTTATTCTGATTTTGGTTTTGCTCTTTAGTGTCAAAACTAGTTGCTTCACACACTGCATACTGGCTGTTTCACCACCATTTCCAGTAAAATAAACTGTGGTTTAAAGGTTGCTTGTCTTCTKTTTGAAAGATACTTGGCCTTTTCAAAGCTTCAAAGAGGTTTTTGCTTGCAATACCCTTCTCATCTTCATCTSCACAGTCTGGAAGTTTTCTGCTGCTCTCTTGCTTAATCCTACAAACCGGAACAAATGAGGGGAATGGCAAGAGAATGAATATTTATGTGTTTACTCACAGAATATCTCAACGTCCCCCATTGATGTCCCCCAGCCTAGGGGGACAGGCTGTCATGTTTGGTTCTGTCATCTCTTCAGGTTCCTTATTCCTTATAGAAGAAAAAGGGTAAAATTCACAGCACTTTAATCTCTAAGTCTCTTTAAAAATTTTGAAGTTTACAGAATAGCCTTTTTTTTTAAAGTCTTATTAGGACAATCCGCACCTATAACAATTGTTAGCTTTTCTCCCTTAGGATTTCCTTTGCCTACCTACGGCTGGATTGCGGTTCAGGCTTTTCCCAGCTCTGCAGATGAGCAGGCGTTTCTGCAGTTCCTCTGAAACTGAGCAGCGAGCCATAAGTAAGGAGAGGGACACCAAAGCCACCCCTTCACTACTGCAGCAAAGCTGCAACGCTCCCCAGAGCCAACAAATTTTATGAGGGCAACACTGACCCCGTCAGCTGCACCACGCAGGKTGCATCACGCTCCAGGGTAATTCCATTGCACTCAACTCCCATTTGCAAGCCTGTCTGTTAAGAGCATATTTGCAGAACTATTCTTTTTCCAAAAACGGGTTAAATTATTCTTAAATATGAGCTGGACTGATSTGGCTTATTACAGACTTTATGTAGGAAATTTTAATCCTATGGATGAATATTTTAACATCTAAAGGAGCATATAAGGAAAAGAATCATCCCTGCTGTTCAGACCATTCTGAAATAGTAACTTTTTCTAATGCCTTCACTTGCTTAACCAATTCAGCAATCACTTAGGACCTTCTTCACTCTAGTCCGAGCTGTCAATCTTACATGCATTACCTGCATGTGCGAGTATCATGAGCTCAGTGTGCAAAACATGGGGGCTTCTACTTAAAGATCTATTTCCATTTTAGAGGAGGAAAAAAAAAGTCTTACGGTTCAATAAAAAATAGGCAAGTATACTAAAGCACCTTTCATTAACATCTATCTTAAACTCTTTTTTCCCTCACTAAATATCTTTAAATCTAGATAAGGATAAGCTGGGAAGGAAATATTGCTCAGTTTTTGAACTGTCAGGCCTGAGAGGAGCCAAAATAACATTTTTTTTTTTTCTTTTTTTCTGTTGAATATGCATGACAGAACCCAATGGAATAAGACTTGCTGATCCATGCTGTAAAGGCTTARTTTATTTAATGTTATTTTCTGGCATATGCCTTGTCAGAAGGCGGTCATGCAGTGTGTGGATTCGCTGTTTCACCATGTTGGTTAAGCCATTTCATAGCCCAGCCCACAACCCATGATCTGAAAACACTTTTCCATCCACAGAGAAGATGGTCTTGTTATAAAATGCCCCAACTCCTTTGGAAAATGAAGCAAAGTGTATTGTTAAATTACAGGGAATATTACAGTGTAAAAAGATGGAAAGAAAAGGAAGGGAAGGGAAGGGAAGGGAAGGGAAGGGAAGGGAAGGGAAGGGAAGGGAAGGGAAGGGAAGGGAAGGGAATCAGTCTATTACCACATAATAGAGATTTCTGCTAGCAGTTTCTACTAAATGAACTCATGAGCTGAAGGAAGAGTTTTCATCTCTGTAGATTTTTATTGAGCCACAGCAAGAAGCACAAAGAGCAAACCACAGCTCCACACCAGCTCTGATATGACCTCAGTTTTTCAAGCTAATTTAGCCTTCTGTAAGTCTAGAATTTGCATTGCATAATATTTAAATAACCTGAAACATCAAGGAAATGTCTTCTGTGTCTCAAAGAAACGCCTGATATAGAAACTTTATTTTGCTYATGAACTGGCAAACCTAATTAAAGGATTTAGGGTGTTGCAGTGACAGATTTGGACACTAACACAAATCTAAGAAACAGTCTGGCTTCAAAGCACAACACAGACGCTTCTATTTATAAATATTTAAGTAAAGTATTAATACGAAAAAAGGAAAAAATGCCTGCATTTTGTTCCCGAAGGAACCTCTTTGGAACAAAATAACTCGCTCAAACTCAACCTCTTAATGCTCACAGATATGGGAGGCTTTGATATAAATTTAGTAGAAATACCTGATTTCCAAAGGTTTCTGGAAATCCCAGGTGTAGCAGCAGAGAGAGGACACTGGAGTCTGGTGGTCGGTTCCCCCGGAGCCTGTGGCTGCTCCATCAGCCCTGACACGGGGCTGCCCCAGCCCTTACGCTGCTCTCCAGCTGGCCCAGAGTTGTCCTCAAGGCTGGAGCTCCAGAGGGAGGCTCCCAAGAGACGCCCCCCTGACCCCTGCATTGCCTGGAGATGCTACCCACCCTTCACAGGGCTGAAGCTCTTGAATGTTCRTGGACCATTGCCCAGTCTCCATAGCTAGCTTGCCACGTGTCCCTCCAGAAGACTGACCTGGCTCCCCTACCCRTATGTGTCTACAGAAGCAAGGTATGTTCTCTTGGCCCATCTCTCCTGAGCCTCTCTTTCCATCATCATGCACAACCACAGCAAAAGGGCCTGGCATTGTTTTAGCTGGCAAAACTATTAACCAGAATGACTGTTACAGTATTGCATCACAGTGAGGCAATCAATTAAYCAGGTGTTATTAAGTTGGAGAACTCAGGTGATCCTCACAGCAATTAAATATACATATATAAAACAGAATTCAAATTGATGCAAGCATTGGCAGGCTACTAGTCTTAACGGTGTCCTGGCCACCTACATGAGTGTGATTTAAGAGCAGAAGACCAAGGAAAGCTTTGTGTCATCACATTCCACCATAAATCACCCATTATTTTGTATCACCTCTAAGTAATGAAGCACTCAAGGCATTCTTTCTCCTGTAGAGGAGACCACCTCAAGCTTGATCTCAGTATAATCACTAATGTGCAAACACGAACTGCAAATACCAATTTAAAATCAGATACTGCAGGGTACAAACCCARGGGCAGAAAGGATCAAGCTCCAGCTCTTTTTACTCTGATTACAAGCACTTATTTACCAATTATACACAGCATCTGCARCAAATTTCAACAATTACTCTGGCTCTACTGTTTGATTTCACCCATATTTCATCCTCGTGCTACTAAGGCATACATTACATACGCTATGTGTTCCCCCAACATATTTGCTATTCTACAGAGAATGGACGTATCCAATAAGCCCTAGAGTCAGTCTCAAGAAAGCTGTGAGTATTATCAAATTCCCTAATAAGATCATTCGATGCAATTACATYCAACAACACCAGCTTTCATGAGATCAGGCAACTTYGATCATRTCTCGCCTTTAGGGAAAGATGGGCAAAAKCTCTGCAAGTCRCCACTAAATATAAAGCYGCATTATTAAGAAGCATAACTCAAACTCTTTCAGCAGAGACCCAGCCAGATAGATTTTCCAACTCGGTAGCATTTCTCACTGAAAGACAAGCAGGTCAATCACATAGGGTTGGACAGGGAAGATTTTCATTAGATGCCTTTATTATTTTTTTTTTAATCCTCTGTTCTTCACACAGCAATGAAGATCATAACTAAAACARCAGATCATTATTTTGACAGGGCAAAGATAATTAAAAATTATTCATGCTAATAATATTTTCTACTAAGTAAATCTCCTTCAAGTTTAAGAACATTATATATATTGAGGAAAGGTGAAAGTAAATAATAAAATTTTTGGCTGAAACATATAAAAAAACACTTCCTTGAATTCAGAATTGTGACAGTAATTTCCTTTTTTGCTCCTCCTTCATGAAAGTAGGCATAAATACTAAACAGTATTCAATGGAATATTATTTTTGAAAGACCCAAGCCATWAAAAGTAAGAAGGGAAATAAAGTGTAATAATCCAGTCTAAAAAAATCTCTTGGATAGCACCATTATTAATGAAGACCAGAAATAAATTCAAATAGGAAATTAGAAGAAAGTGGTAATTTTAAAGTGGAACACAATAGGTTTACAAGCCTCAGGGAAGTAGTAAATGATGAAAGGCATGCAATCTCAAATGCCATTGAGCAGGGCTTCTCCTRTCTGCAAATATTTGGCTTACTTAAATAACATACGTACCTGTCCAAGCAACCTATGCTCTCAAAATCGATGAGATTTTTGCCACTGGTTATAAAAAACCAACAAGACTGGCACCTCAGGGACTGCTCACGCAAGGACATGCAGCATTTGATTGCTAGGTCGCTTTGCTCAGGCAGGACAGAGCAGTAATAATCGTCTCGTACAGTTAATATTGGCTAATATGCACACAGGTAAGCAGAGTTAATCRGCAATTATGCTAAGATTAAAAAGCTCATGACCCTGATGAGACACCCRCTAGGTCTCTGCTGACCRGGAGCTGTCACTTGGTGGGGACAAATGGATGTCTGAAGCTCCCTGAGAGGGGAGGATTGTCAGCATTTTGCTGCGTTWCCATCATCTGAGGGTCTCTTTTTTCCTCCCTGAGGGTTTCATAAACTTTCTGTCTGTACTTTTCCTTTYACCTTTTTTCCTTCCTATTACCAGCTCTACAACTTCGCTTTGGTGTCTTCCCTTTCCTTGCTTGACCTCAGCTTGCATTATTGTCTCTAAACATCAGTTTTCTCAGAGAAAAACCACGATCAGGTCAGATCACGATCACGATCAGAGCGTGCTGCATCAAACTGTATCACAGAAGGCCAAACCCCAGGACTCCAGGTAACTGATGCATTCCAGTATCTCGATTCTGCTGTTTTCCTTTGGATTTAATTACAAAGCTAAGCCGTGTCTGCACATAACCACAAAGGTAGTTCCAAGTTTAGCAGCCAACTTTTTATTCTGCTCCATTTTCTTGTTACTTTTTTTGATCTTCTGTTTTCTCTTGTATGACAAAGTATAAATTATGCCAATCTGAAAGAGTTAATGAGCAAAAAGCCTCTGATGTATTACTGCACTTCACCTGGGCACTGAAATGAGACAGGAATCCACAAAGTCTAGCRATTTTTAGCACTAATTCCTTGCAGCCTGGTGCCAGCCATTTACGCTTCTTTTGCCTCCATGCCCCACTATAAAAGGGAATTAATATGCTAAATTGTTCGTCATGTTGATATGAGGCAAGAATTTGCTGGTTTCTTAATAGCTTTTTTTTTTCCAAAGTGTAAATTGTCACCTATACAAGATGCCAAATACCACAGATACACAGGAAACTACATACAAGAAAAACCCTGAAAAGCAGCTTTAATTAAATAACGATTGTGGGGTTAGGTCTGTTATTAAAAAGATAAAGCCAGCCTATTCTCTAGCTTTCTGAGCCATCAATATTCTCCATAAATCATAATGAATAAATGAGATACATATAATAGTATTGAATTAGGAAGAGTTGTTACTGCCTTCATTTTCTCAGGGGCTTTCTGCTCTTTTCTTTTCTTTTAAACATCATTTTGAGCAAACACTAACAAACAGGAATTTTGTATTTACAAGCAGGCCTGTAGGTTTACCGCACACAATGACATTATTATATCTCCTTTCCTCCCCTTCTCTATTGAAAGTTTCATCAGCTCGGCTCATTACCACTACCTTTTTGATCTAGAYGTGAATCCTCCCCTGGAAGTAGGATGAAAAATACAATAGGAAGGAAAAAAAAAGTAAGTCAGAGCAGCACAGGATCCCCCAGGACATCCAGCTGCTTCGACTCCTTCCAAGCTGCCTCGGTTAGGGAGGAGGAGACSTTAGGGAGGACATCGCTGCCACTAGTAGTGCCTCTAATTATCACCTTTTCCTGCATATATGGATTAGATAAGCCTTTACTTTACAACATGGCTCTACCTGAGTCACATCTCGGAGAGCATCAGCTCTCTCCCTTGCTGGTGGCACTGAGCCCTTGGTTGGCAGGCAGCGTTGGCTGGCCGCCGGTTTGCTTCCACCAACACCTTTTGGCATAAAAGCAGCTATTCGGCATCTTCAGCCTCAGAGGAAGAGGGTGATTAGTCACAGCTTGGATACTTTCTAGAAGAGCACAAAAGCTTAGAGGGGTGATAAAGAAAATGCCGTTTGGGCAGAATTCAGACTCTGGCAGGGAAGCCACCTTCTGCAGGCTCGGGCTCCCTAGGAGCTCCGATTTCTCTCCTCGTTATGCATTAAGAGGGCTTATAGCTGGCTAATGATGTGTACAGCCTCAACGTTTTGCTTTTACAGAACATTTTGATACCACAACGCACAGAAATCTTCCCATTATAATTCTTCAAAGGCAGAAACAYATTGCATGCATGCTATACTGAGTGTCATTGGCCATGAATTGCTCCACGTGAGTGGGGATATTCATTACCGTCCAACAACATCAGCTTTATTTTGGACATATGGACATAAGAATCTACACATTACAGAAGAAATTGCCATGCAGCCTTTTYCCTTTATATATTTACATTCTGCATATAGCTTTTTACTCATCAAACACACAACTTTTCTGAGCTATTTCCTCTAAGATGCCTTATTGTTTGTTTACAGTAATTTGGCTACTTTATCAACCACTTAGCTATTTACTCAACTACTTCACCTGTAACATGCCTTCTTTTACGTCTRTTAATCTAGGTTGGACTTGCTATAGCAGAATTGCAGCTATTTAATAATTTAAGTTTTGACATCACAAGACTTGGTCAGCCTGCATGCCAAGTAGAGATGTCCTGGGGAACTCTGTCTATATGGCATGTGGCTCCTCATAGTCCATGCCAGTAAGTGTGCACCTGCCTATGTGAGAAAGCTAAAATATAACTGCAAAGTGTGCCAGGGTGCATGATCACACTGGCTCTCATTAGAAGCAGTTTAAAGTGGAAGACAAAATTTGCACATGCCTATAATGCTAGTAATTTCACTCCTATTCCCTAAACTGGCGTATCATTACGGTCTGATCTGCAAGATTTCAGACACAGGCTCCTTTTCCACAGCTACAATATAGAGGAAACGATGGGAAACAAGGAGCACACCACACTGCTCTTCCAAAAATAATCGAGCTGACCAAGAAGAATGCTTGAGAATTAGGAGTGKTTTTAAAAATTCTGTACCATGAAAAATAAGTTTCTATCCAAAGACGACTGTAACAGTTACAGGCACATTTCCAAAGTCTTGCAATGCAATTTTTTTTTTTTTGCTGTGTGCAGCATTTGTCAAAAGGGAGTATACAGGACTTTGTAGATTACATTTTAAAAATAAAACATAAAAATCTTGCTTCCCTCTTTTTTCTTTTTTTCATTCAAACTCATTCCTTTTTGTTTCTGTAAAGTGTAATCCATGCTGGCCCTATTTCGTAGGGCTTTGTACACGCTGTACTTGTAGGATGACACATGCAGAAAAAAACACAAATTTTGGTAAGTCTCACTCAACCCGACAAATGAGTTTTTGAATATCCTGAATGCTGATTTTTTTTTCCCACAACAGAATGAGGTGTGAAATGACTTTAAACTTCAGATCTGGAGATATTTTGGTTTGTGCTCATAGAAAAATGTGTTTCGGAGGGAAAGGGAATGGATCGGTTGAAGCCTAGAAGCTTTTTCAAATATTCCATGCAAAAAAAAAAAAAAAAAATAAATAAAAGCAGATAGCACTACAAAACCAGAAATCTTCTTAGGCGTGGTGACCCAAATCCTGCCTTGGCCTCGCTCTTCTGCAGTATCAGCAGAGTTGCTTCCACAAACAATCTGAGGCATAACAGTCATGCCGAACACTTTTCTGGGGCTAAACGTGTCCATTTTGTGCAGCTCCAGCCCCAGCACAGGAGAGGAACTGGAGATCTCACTTCAAAGCTAGCACATAAAACAGAGAGGAGCTTTCCTGATCCTGATCCTTGCGACATCCCTCCTTGTGCTCGGCTCTTCAGATGTGCCCCTGTCACTAAAGCTCAGTCAAAACTGGACTTTTGCAGATGAATTCAATGAYCCAGTTGAGGTTTTGGTCAAGTGGTATGACAAGAAACAATTGCCAGATGAAAATTTCTCATTGAAAAACAGAGGGGGAAAAACAACTCAGTTATAATTCTTGAAACATCTTKCACATCATAACCCCAGACGATCGTGAATTTAGTATTGATGCTGAAAATCACAGGCCCAAGCTGTCCACTAACAACCGAGGGACTTAAAATCAATGTCTTTAGAACAAAACAGTGCTCAGTGTCACAATTCTAACTACCCTAGTAATGCTATGCAGAACTACAAAATATTGCCAAATAGCTTAAATCTTAATATCTTAACATGGCATCAGCTGCCTAGTGGGATTTCTTCAACAAATAGGATCTCACTAGGGATGCAACCCGGCTCTTCAGAGGCTTCTGTAAATCACCCAGGAGAAATAAACATCCAGGGAGTTTGGGGAATGTTTAGAGAGGAGCAAATACTGTAAAAATAGGAAAACACCAATATTGCCTTAATTATTCTATGGATTTGTTTTTACTGTGCTTTTGTTTGCCCTTTGCAAACATTCGCATAATCAAGTTTCTGAGACATTAACGTTCCCAGAAAACACATTACAGCTGTTGAATTTTAATGCCCCAATTTCTCAACTTCCAGACGAGATCTATTAAAAATAAATGAATAAATAAATAAATAAAAAATAAAGGTACTTGTGGGGAATGTAAAGGGAGATTTCACTGAAGGCAACTGTGGGGAATTCACACCTCTCATAATTGCCAGCTTTTTCTATTGGSTCAGAAGCTGAGTGCCTGGCAGCACCTGGCTGGCACCCATCTGCCTATCTGAGGTGTCCCGGGCTGCAGAAAGTCAGGAGAAGGTCCAGAAGAGAAACAGCAGCAACAGCCTTAATCCCCCAGGAAAGCTCATCAAGATGCACAGAAAGAGGATCTCTCCCTGGATAAAGGTTGTTCCATCAGATGTGCTCGAGCTTGCAATCCTACCCCAACCCTCCTGTCTTGAGTTCCCACCATTAGRCTTCGTGTCTTGTACAGAAAAGGATCAGCGGCAGAGTTATTGACATGTGTATAAATTACAGCACCCGTCAGTCGCTTCAGAGCTGCTAAGATGCTTTAATGGGTTTGGAGTAGCARGAGAGGGGAAGACAGGCATCTTAGAAGCCCCAGAAACTAATACACGCCCCGAGGGGCAACCACAGAAGAGCAACAGCCTCCTTTGAACCTCAAGGTTAAGATATGGACTTGATGAACACTGTATTCTGCCTCACAGTGAGTCAGAGATGCTGGAATCATCATTTGGGGAAAACAYGAGTGATGGGCGAACACCCTGGGACCAGCCTTGGTGCTGGTTTTTGGACTCACGTTTTTTGGAGGCTGATAAGTGATCAAGGCAGAGTAATGTATTTGGCAGGAAAGGCCTCCGAATTTTCTGCTGTGATTTAAGGACCAGTGGTTAGATTGATTTTCTAAATCTCTTTTTATTTATTTCATACTTTCGCTAATTGGGGAAACTGAGGCAGGTGCAAACAAAGCAAGGCATGCTGAAAAGAAACCCGCTCCCAAGCCTTAYTCTGGTCATCAGACATCACTGTCTCTGCATGGGCGAAATAAAGGAAAACAGAGGCAGGTTTTGGCTATCAGTTACTGCATGTGAGGAATTACGACAGCTATTTTTTAAAATGATGCTCGTGTCTGCAGGTCATCACTGCAGCAAATATGAAGAAAATGTTTGTGGCATTAATCCCGCTTTGGCAGACAGATGCAGCTTTCAAGTTGAGTAAGTGTTTAACGCTCTAAAGGGAAGGGAAAAGAGAAAAAAAAAAGATTTCTTTTAGATGAATTGCTTAATTGGAAAGTCAGGAATTTTCCTGCCTAAGCAATTGATTTTACAAAAGAAAAAAAAAAAAGTTTATTTCAAAACGTAAACCTGCTATTTATCTCTAATACCCAGGGAGAACTAGGCAGATGTGCTTGCCTTTATACTGCTGAAACCACAGCTTTTTAAACTTAAGTAAGGCTGATCAATCAATAGTGTTTAAACACACGGTTCCTTCTCGCCTAGGTTGTCATTGCACTGTGATGGGGCAGGACACCCCGAGCTGCCAGGCTTTGGGCAGGTCACTGCTCCTCAAGGATGGGCCGGGGGAGCTGCTTCCATGCATGGGATTGCACCCAGCACYGGGAGCCAAGTGCTTCCGGCACCGTTTTGCCTTAAATCCCAATAGATTTTGGAACAGCAAAACAACAGCTTGGAAAAAATCTCTGACCAAAGCTTAAGCCCGGGCAAAGTCCTGCAAGTTAAGRAGGATGGAGCATTTACTGCCTCCCTACTGTCACTAACAACGGTCCAGTGTAAGGAAGCAAAGGTCCATCCTTTCTAATTACACACACTTTAAAGCAAATGTGATACTAACTGCTGTCACATCTTGCTCCTTAATTCTCCAGCTCTGGGAAAATAAAACAACTTAAATGCTGCCTTTTTAAGATAATAGCATCAATTGGSCCAGGCTTAGCAACCCATTAAGTGCCCCTGAAGTTGGCTGCTGTAAATCACAGGATCTCACTAGCATGTTAAGCAAATAGCTTCAAATTGGGCATCTCTGCAACTGCGTTAACATAAGAATTYGAAGACATCCCTGAGCAACAATGTCACCGGATGCCTCTGTCTGACATCATCTATGCACAAATATTTCTCAGTCTTATTTTCAGAAATAATAGGCTTACTGATATTATTGGAATATTTACTTGTATAAGCTGTAGCAATTAAAACATTATACAGTAAGTTTAAAACAACTTACATTTTTGAAGAAACTCAGGATTTAGCACCCTGCCTGCAATGACTACACAGGTAGCCACACTTCAAAATAACCTTTTAACACCACCAAAACATTTTTAAAGGTGGGGGATGTTGTGCAATTATTGCCATAACTTTTCCAACAGACTCATGTTTTTGACTCCTTCGCTGTTATTGCTGTTCCTATGCTACTGCACAAACTCTGTGTTCGTGTTTTTCCCGGTTTCTTCCCCCAAGACTGYTCCTAACCTTCCTCTTCTGATATTTGCAAACATCTTGGAATTTGGAAACTCAATRTACTCAGAGCCAAAAGACAAGTTTTTGTTCTGCTAAAAACCTCACAAATGAGAAGGCAACGTGGCCCCTTCCTCCCAGAGATGGAGGAAGCCACTCGTGCAATGAAATGTCTCCTCTTCCATCTATTGTGGATCATCCCGGAGGTGCCACGTGCCACCTTGGCTAAGCGAGGGCTCTTTGCTGGCATCAAGGAGATGGGAAGGAGAAACAAGCCGGTGGGTAGGGCTGCACTGGTTTAAGCAGCTCTTCATCTGCTCCAGTACTTCACCTTCCTCCATCTATGATACAAGGAGCAAGTTTCTCCCCTCTCAGATTTTGCCTTACTGCAGTAAGGCAAATCCCTGTAGACTCMTCCCCAGCGAGTCACGTCTCCTTCYCTTTCCATCAGCATTTCCACCTGCTCCTTACAGTCTCTCTCCACCTTAGTGTCTGTTATCGGTTCCCAGCACAAATTTAGGACTCACAGCCCTCTCTGTTTGCAGTCCTGGTTTTCACCTCCAGCTTTCTCGCCTTCTCTTTGCAGCCCCCTGCATGCCCACCCTTCACACTAGTATTCATCACTTCTGAATTGCCAGCAATGAARACATCACGTTTACCCCCAACTCTCTCCTTCCTCATTTTCATAACCTCATTCTCTCTTCTCTTTTCTTCTCCAGATCTACTTCCGTTCAAGCAACCTGTTTTTTTCACTTCCATGCCCCTGCTCTTGAAGATGGGAACACCCGTGGGACCTCCCACAGCTCTGCTGTGCTGTCTTAACAACTCYACTCCAGCCCAGCTGGACTCCACTGTTGCAATCCTGACCACCTCGGCTTCACTCAGATCTTTCCTCCCTTCAGTTTCCACTTCCTTTCCTGAGATCCTGCTGATTTCTTTCAAAGGAGAAAATAACAAAATGTATCATGAAGTCTCTGGTCACCTTTCTGCAACTTTCTCTTCTGCCTCAGAAGTAAATGTACTCCTCTAAACCTTCACTTTACCCATCTGGCTCTTCATCTTCCTTACTCCTACTACTACGTCCTCCCTTTTCTCACTCCTTAACCTCTTAAAGACAATCACATCACAGCCACCTTCCCTTTAAAATCATCTACTCCTTCAGTGACTTTTCTGTCYGCTTTTCACCTGTATTTTATCGAACAAATCGATTAAGGTCACTCCCTGTCACCCTCCTTCCTCTTCCAGTAGCCCTTTGCAACAATGCTCATTCCAAAGTCTCCGTTGACCTGTTTAAGCTTTATGAGCACAACCAAGAAAGAAACAYAGCCCTAAAAGTTGGCCTTGACACATGTGAACTGCACTCTAGTTACGTAGGTACGTGGAATCTACTCTGTGACTATCCACAGTAACCCTCCCGTCGGGTTACAAGAAAGCTTGGGTGCCTTGCAAGAACTGTTTTTCACTCACGATGAAGAGCAGAATTCTACAGCAATGACAGTATAATGCAGAGGGGCTGGACTAGATGATCTCTAGAGGTCTCTTCCAACCTCAGCCRTTCTGTGGTTACGTGACAGCATTGCTGCATGGGGAACGAGCTGCCTCTTTCCTACAAGTGCTTGTGCTCACTTTGTGACCAGACAAATGGCAATTCACTCCTTCTACTCTATATGCTGACTTTAGGATGAAATGGCTCGTGCCCTGTTCTGCAGCAGCTGCATTAATTTATCTTTTAGGATCATACAGAGGACCTTAATAATAATAAATGGGATTAGAGGTGCTGCCCTTCATTAGGTTCCTTGGGTGAGCGCATGCTGTGAATTGCTCTTAACGCTCCTCACTGGCCCCGTAAGGCACCTATACATCTTCTATCTCTCTGAAACAAAACGCCCTGGAGGCATTCTGCTCGGATCAGGTACTTCATTTGGGGGAATTATAAAGGATAATCTGTAAGTACATAGGATGCCTCGTTAATCCTGGCACACAGTAATGTTGGGTGCTGTCAATACCCATGAGGAGTCCAAGTCACTGATCCAAAAAACTACCAGATGATTAACACAGCACAGTCACTAACCTGGAGGTCGCCTCATTTAGTCATTTATAAAAATCATGGAGGAACTCAGATAAAAATCCTTAAACATGAACAATTCTAGTTAATTTCTAGAACAGTTTTTAGTTGGTGGGTCATATGCAAGACTTACCATACCGTACTTCAGGATGAAATAAGAAAGAGAGTAAGTGCGAAATTCTCTTTAGATGTGTTTAGCAAAACCGTTTTGGATTAAAGGTTGAAAAAGATTAAATTCCTCACGTCTCCTTGG
This sequence comes from Eudromia elegans, assembly GCA_003342815.1. NCBI lineage: Eukaryota > Metazoa > Chordata > Aves > Tinamiformes > Tinamidae > Eudromia > Eudromia elegans. Next base: position 1,823,754 of record PTEX01000095.1, read on the forward strand.
TATCCGTTCAGGAAAGTGTTATCTAACATTCACAGACCCATATCTTTAGGGGCTTGAAAGAGAAACAAACTTAGTGTTGTATTTCCTTTAAGTAATGATTTGTGGTAGGAAAATTCTTATAAGAGTACAAGCCAGGAAAGAACTAACCTATTATTAAATGCAATTTATCATAATGGTCATGCATATTAGCTTTAAAGCAACTGCCTTAACCAAACTCTCAGCACTGTCATTAGTACTGTCTTAGCAYGGAAAGCTATAGATTGCAATTGTCTCAAAACATGCCAGTGTGCTTGCTGGTGTCTATATCTAGATATATTAAATCCATAACAGATAACATAACGTCCATAACATAACACATTCCCCCTTCAGGAATGACTCCCACCATTTCCATTTGAGCTCACGAGTTTGCTGGGCAACTGCAGCTCCAATTCGCTGTGGGCTACAAGTCAGAGCCATGCTGACACCACGCTATTCTTTATTGGGATTCAATAGCATAGCTTCCTCCTCCTGTCCCTATTTTCCATTTTTTTTTACTACATCTTAATGATTTGGTTTTCTTCCAGCAGGTACCGGTCAAAAGTCATCTAAAATAAAACTGATCCTGATGTAAATTGCCCTTTAGAGTTTACAACCTAAAAGCTAATAAATAAATAAAAATGAAAAGATGGCAGAGAAGAGGAAAGGGTTGAGTAAAAGGGTCTAACATGCATATTATATTACACAGTAATTATGTGCTTCTGAAATGCCAATTAGGAGTCCTGTCCATGATCCGGCTCATAGTCAGATCAATATTGGGTTGATAAAGAGCCATGATCTGGTAGAGAATGTTTTATTTTTAAAGAATGTGGAAAACCACAGAAATATTAGCTTAACTCCTACTATTTTTTTTTCCCTAAGTGCAAGCTATAGTCCTGACTGTGTAAATAGCAAGACATTAGTATATTTATATTTTGCAGCATCTGTAATTTCTGCACAGATTTGGAGTTACATTCTTTAACTTATAGCAGTAAATAACTCTTTTGTTTCCTTTTTTTTCCCTCAAAAGGAGAAAAAAAAAAAGGGAATAATGCCTTAACAGACCTTTTCTCTGTGACAAATAAATAAATAAAGGCCTATTAGACCAACATAAAAGTGCACAACAGCAGAGTGATTCTCCTGGAAGATCTAATTTATTTGCAGTGTTTACAAGATAAGTCAAGAAGGCAAAGGATAAAAGCAGGTTCACGGCCCTAGGGGGCAGTTCTGAAGGCTGCAAGGACAGCAAATGAGGCAGGTATCCAGCATTCACAGGTAGCCCCCAAAAGTTCCCTTTCCCCATCTCAACCATCCTTACTCTTGGCACCCTAGTGAGGTGGGGAGCTCTGCAGTCCCTTCAGAGCAGCCGTGAAAAGGCTTTGACCCAAAAGGCAGCTTTCTGAGGGGATTTTGCATTTGGTGCAGGGGGAGTTGGCATCTCTAGGCTCAGACCTGCTCTGCCAACACGTTTCTGCATCCCTGAAACCMCACTGGGCTCCGTGCTGCTTCTCAGGCTCCCGTGCACGCAGGAAGGCTCCGAGCAGGGGCAAGGAGCCTGTGTAGGAGCATCAGCCTCCCCAGAGCAGCCGCGTGCCCTCAGATGGGAACCGCAGCTCCCGGGCTTGTGTTCACAGYGAGTTCTCAGGCGACAAAGTCACACTGGTCACTCGGCCAGCATCTCCACGGGACCCGCAGCATCGCTAGTGAACAGTTCCCCTAGACCCTCCACCACCTCCTGCCTGGCACCACTTTGCTCTACACCTTCCAGCGGGTGTAAAGYCTCTCCATAACTTTGTTTCCTGGCACTTTCACCATCGTTGGAATTCATCATGYGTCTTGTCTAGACAGGGTTAATATGCAACTGATATTTCTCTGCTCTATTACATGCTATATACTCTTATATTCTAGTGGCATATTTTAGAAATACTTTCTAGTCTCCAGTGCCATATTTTAGAAATAATTTTCAGTGTTAGTCCCCTATTTACCATAGGGYAATTACTACCTGTCTAATGTCTATATTTGTAATGGGGTACCTATCTGCTTTGCATARCAGCACTTGAAACTATTTATAAACCAGATTTTACAGCTGACACATTAAATTAAGAGGAAAAAAATGAGAGTTTTCTAATGGCATCCATATTACTATGTTAGATATATAATGGACCCATGTCTGGAAGGCTCTGAATCTCTCTTTTTGAGGACTATCGACTTTTTTTATTTTTTTAATGGCATATTGACATTTTGTTGCTGCTGTTTTGGCTTGGAAGMCGAGTCAAATTTAATAAACGTCCCTGTCAGTGACAAATCAGCATGGGCCGCGCCGGCTTGGAGGGCGGGATGCTTCAKGGAGCGAGCACCCCTGCACCCTGCTCCCCAGACCCACCGAGGGTGGAACGGGTTTGTGTATTTGATGTTAGAAACGCTGACCCTGCAAAGGGGGCTGCTGTGATTCCCCACTCCCGGTGACCTGGCACGTGGAAAACTGGCCACGACGGGCAGTGGATGTCGTTACCCCTGCCAGGATGGGCCCCCGAGACGCGGGCCAGGCCCCAGGGTGTCCCCCCGGCGAGCGGCACGGTGCGTTATGGGCAGCACGCTGCAAATCCCAGCGCAGCCTCTATCGAGCAGCGGCAGTTTTAACAGGAGACTTAGACCTTTTATCCCCTCCTGCCTCAGCTCTGAGTCATGACGTTCGTTCCCAGCAGTTAACTGTATAAAACCTAACAGACAATTTGCCAGCACAGTACGCACCGGTCACCTATTCCCTTTGGGAAATAAACCACAAACATGCAGAAAATAACGGCTCCAGCTTCTCCYTCCCGGGGGGAGAAGCGCTTCCCTGTGCTCCCTGGCTGCAGGTCGAGCAGCCCAGCACGGTGCCAAGCTGGAGCGCTGAAATCCCRCACAAACTTTTCTTCTTTCACGTTATTTTGTGACACGCAAGACACACCAGCAGAAAATTTCATTCTGCGGGACTTTCGGAGCTGAGAACGGATAATCAAGTGGAGAGGCACTGATTGCATTATTACGTTTGTTTGTTTTTGAGGGGAAAATAAACAGATAAAAGAAGCACTTACTTCTACAGCGATACTTGTTGGCGGACAYGGACCCGACCGGGAGCCCCACTGGAGTATCCCGGGGCCCGGCAGGATRCATGGAGAGTTTGCCCGGGGAATAAAGGCGCAAAGGCAGCGCAGAGCGCGCGGACAGGTTCCCCCGCCCGCCCGAGCGGCTCCGCGGCGCCCCGCGCACCTCCCGCACGGGCGGGAGCGCCGACCCGACCCGACCCGCCGCCGCCTCCGTTTCTCAGCCGTTCCGGGCGGATATCGCGGCCAAGCCGCCGCTCCGCACGCGCCGAGCTCGCGGCGCCGGGCTCGCTCCTACCTTGGCGGCGGCGGGCGGCTGGCACGGGACGTGGTGGGACACGCTCGCCGTCTGGTTCATGGTGCCGCCGCCCGCGGGGCGCTCCGCGGCTCCGCGGCTCCCGCGGCTCCGCAGCCCGCGCTGCTGCCGCGCTCCGCCTTGACTTATTTATTGAGTGTTTTTTAACCCTTTTGCCTTGGTTTTCGGAGCGCTGCCTCAGCCTCAGTGCCCCTCGTTCCCACACCAAGCCCAACTCCCGCCGCTCCAGCTCTTCTTTTGGGTTTAGTGTTTGGGGATTTGGGCGTGCTTTTTGTGCATGGCACGGTCTCCTCGGGGCTTGCTAGCACCAGGTAAAAGGCAGAACCCCCAGGGCTCGCCCAGGACTGGTACCTGAGGCACTGAGTTTAGGCTGGGTCAGTAGTAAGTTTGGCAAGCAGGGTCAGAGCACAATGATATATAAATATATACACATATATATGCGTTTGCATTGTGCAAATCCCATTTTAGAGATACCTCCCAGTAAAATAAAGCACAGCTTGCTACCCAGGCAGGCAGAGCTGGACTGGCTCCAAGGGATGGCTGAAGCCACGGCACGGGCAGGTGGGGTAGGTTCAGCCAAGAGGGGAAAGCAGGGCCTGAAGCTCACAGAGGAATCGCTGATGAGGAGCTTCTTCCTGCACCAGGTTCCTGCTTCAGGCGTCTTCAGAGCAGCTGCTCCTTGCAGGGAGAGGCTGCTGAGCGCTCCCAGGTACCGCGCTGAGCACTGTGCTGCCAGCACAGGACGGAGCTGCTCACAAATAAAATAGCCTTTAAAAATGCAAGCCAAAGTTCTCCTTTCTCTGGTCTCTTTTTTTTTTCCTCTCTCTCTCTTTTCCTTTTTTTCCTTCCTTTTTTTCTTCCTTTTTTTAATGGAGGGTTGCAACTCTGCAAAGCAAACAGGCCAGTTTTATTTATCAAAGCCGTCAGGTTGTGGTTTCAGGGGCACCCACCCCCTGCGATCACCTGCAGGAAGGGCAGGCGATGGGGTGCAAAGGCAGGAGTTCGGGAGAGCCTCACCTTGCAAGGGAAGGACAGACAGACGATAGAAAAGACTGACGGCTCCCTCCGCTGCAGCAATCACTGTGGTCAAATACCCATGGACACCCGAAGCCAACACCCACGTTATGCTTCTTAACGGGGGCTCAAAGCCTGGCACTGCTGCAAGCAGAGAGCCAAAGAGATTTAAGCAGAAAGGAGGAAAAATATAGAAAAAAAACACGAAAACCATGGGCTGTGGTAGGATCCCCRCCTGGCCACCCATTCTCTGGTGCGGTTTGCTCGTGTCAGCCTCCTCCAACGCATAGTTTTTATTGGATTTTGAGCAATAAAAAGTGCACTTAGCAAGTATTGCAAGGGCTCAGCAGCGCTTTCGCCTCCGTCCTGTCTAGGTAGGCTGGAAACTTAATGTATCCAGATGAGAAAAAAAATATTGAAGGAAAATGAGACTTTTGATTCTACTCAAAGACTCTTAATTTGGTACTGAGGGGTTGGAGGGGTGGATTAAACTGCTATTTGGAGAAAGCAAAGCCTGATTTTCCCCACGGTCGTACCCAAAGCTTTGTTCTGAGCAGAAATGTCCCTTTGCATTGGAGATACCAGCACCAGGAGCAGAAGCTGAGCTGTCCCGCAAGATTCAAAGAAACACWTTTCTGTCTTGAAATATGTTTGTCATTAAAAACCTTGTAGGGGAATGACTTTAATCCAAGAGAATGACTCCTATTATTCAGCTGGACTAGGTATCTCACTCCTGAGAGAAGTTTGCATAAAGTTTTATGCTTGATTTTATCCTCAGTGGAGACTGACCTTCTGTGCAAGCCATCAAGARCACCTTTAAACTAATGCATAAAATTCTTCCTTAAAATAGCAAAATGAAAACTTTCTGGGCAAAAAGCTGCCAAATACAGAGATCAGATCAACGATTTCCTGATATTGATCTTAAATGAAATTGTACAGATTGTAAGCCTAGAAAGCATAAAATCGGCCGTTTAACCTCCTGCTCTTGCTAGATGCAACCTAATTACRGTGTGAACCTAACAAGGGTGACCAGGGCAGCACTGACTCTGCAAGAGCCTCATTGATCATTATATAAAGTATCTATGGACTCTCTCGGCTCTGGTGGCTCCGGTACGCGCTCAGCAACGCCCACGGCGGGGTGACTCAGTGCCGGGAGAGGGGACGCGGGAAAAACAGCCTGGAAAAAACTGCGTCGGAATCGGGGAAGAGAAGCCGGCAGCCCTGGAGTCAGAAAGCTGCAAACGTGCGGGAGCRAGTGCTGTGCATGAGCATCGATGGACACGCGCACGCGGGATGAACCAAGAGAGACTTTGGGTCCTTCTTGGCTTTGAGTAAGGCCTCAGAGTGTTAGCCAGTGCTATTCAGGAATAAGAAAATAAATTAGAAAATCGATGCACAGAAAATCCCCGAAAATGTTGGGATTTGATTGMGTAGGGAAGTTGTGGTTGTTCCTTAGAGGCTAAGGCTGCAACACTGCTCAGTGCGAACACCAGTCACACACTGTGTACAAACTAACTTGAAAATATTAGGGAAAAGGTAGGAGAAAAAAAACAGTCAGATACACATTTTTTACACAGGAGGAACTTCAGCAAAGGACTACAAATTCCTCTGCTCTAAACTCATGTGAAGCCCATAGTAAATCCCCCAAGGGCACTAAGCTCCATCCTACTGTTTTAGCACGGAATTTTCTCATCCATTTAGCCTCTTATATCCGTAGATGTTGCATTATAAAAAGAAAAAGATAAACCTGAATGATCCAAGAAGTTGATTTAATTTCATACCTAACTATTACTCACACTGCTAACAGGATTCAATCTATCTGCCGCCAGAGAATTACAGAGTGAGTAATATTTTTGYACACCTGAGGGCACACAGGAACACCTAGCCAGCAAATTCCGAGTGCTGCGATGCTCACGTTCCCATTGCACAGCACTGCGGAGCTATCACRAAATACCAGGAACTCACCAAAAGTCATATAGCTGTTTTGCTGTAAAAATTTATGCTTCCTTAAGCAGGAAGAGCTTTCTTGTGGTGGAAAAGACTGGAAACCTGTGCAACATTGCTTAGCGTGGAAGAACAGGATTTCTAAACCTTGCCCACCTCCGGGCTTCCAGGGATATTCACTTTTCTGTCCCGAAGCCCCAAATCCACAGACCAGAGGGGCTCCGTTAGAGTTTCCAGATTAGGCCACCAGTTAGAACAAAGTGTCAAGAAGACCAAAGATATTTGGGTTAAGCAGGACCTGCTCCCTTTCCAGTACATCGGACAAACCTTCCAGAAGCAGCCTCCATYTTTCCAAAGTCGGATCCCACCAGTGGCTCACCAAGAACCAGCCCAGCTTTCCAAGTCTTAATGCTCCTTGTAGACAGCCCTGCAAACTCGTCAAGGCTTTGCCAAGCTTATTACAACAGAAAGACATGATCTGACCCACTTGTTCATGCTCTCACTGGGAGGAAGCTTCCCCTTCAATTCCCTTTCACATCAGGCTTGGACAAGCCTTGGACAAGGTATGGAAAGCTGGCAAAATTAATTCTTGGGTCACTGGGTCTGCTTCAGAAGTTCTACCCTGAGCTGTTGCTAACTTTCAGTAGCAAATGAAAATCAGCTGGTAGTAAAGCTGGGGAAAAAGAAAAGGAAAAAAAAATATGGCATATATAAAGGGTTTGGAGTTTTAATTAATCCTTTGTAGCTATGGAGACTGAGRTGGAGGAGGAATATTTTTTATGCTACATCTCAGAGGCTGCAGGAAAGAAAGATGKTTGTCAAATTAAACAAAAATAGAAAAAGAAAAACCCTCAGTGCCAACARCAGGAAAAGAGAGAGTAAACTGGCCATTCTAGACTCTCTTACTTCATCTGGATGAGCTAATACAAACTCAAGAGGACTTTTAGGGATGTGCTATCACCTGTGGGCGTGAGAAAGAAAACTTCAGCAGAACAATACTGAAACTACAATTATTGCCAGCGTCATACTTCAGAGTTGCTGAATAGCTGAACAAGCTGATCCTTTTGCATGGATGCAAGTTACAGTGATTTCCCCAAAACGCCCCTTGGGAAGGGAGCTCCAGGGAGTCAGCACGGTCAGAAGTGCAAAGAGGTTTTTTCCACCCTTTACACCAAGCCGAGGTCTCATTCACCACGAGACACATCCCTGCCTCCTACTTCTACAGTGTTTTTGCAAGTCTCTCAGAGGGCCAGGGAAGGCTTTAATTCACCACCATGTGTATTAAAGAACACACGAGTGATTCATCTTCTGGCTCCTTCTTCCTCAGCCTTGCGGTATTAATGCACTGGTTGGGCATCATTGGTAAACGTGTCTCTCTCAAACACTTTTTAATTAAAAAGGCTGAAATATGGGTTAGTAACCAGCACCCTGAGAGCAAASAGGGCTGAGTGTCATGAGGATCTACCACTTTGTATCCCCTGCTCTGGGGCAAGAAATTACAGCCTGGAAATAGCAGCAGCCTCATGCAAGGCACAACCTGTTGTGTCAGTAAAGCAAAAGAAGTGGTGCAAGGAAACAYCAGTGGGGTAAAAGCATAAAGAACTAGTGCAATGGAGATAAGGGTAGACAAACCATAGGCGTTTGAAGGAAGAGCTTGGTCCAAGGACAGCAGCTAGGACTCGAGTGGTGGGGAGGGATTTGTCTGGGAATGACCAAGTCCTACACSCTGTTATGCATTCCAGACCCAGAAAAACCGCAGCCTGCTCTCAGCTATTGGTAATACAGTAAAATATACGCTGAAGGCCTCAAATGCACATTATTATAGTGACTTATACCTTCTGAGACAAGTGTAAAATAGTTGTCCAAATAMAGACCACTAGCTCCCCTGTACACCCAACATCCAGCCATTACCCTGATTGCAGCATATTTTCTGAATCATCTCGCCAATATGTTTGTATTAGAGTGCCCGATTTGTCAGAAGTGATTCCAGCAGGTGCAAGGAAAAGAGCAGAGGAACCGGAGCTTGCYTAACCAGGTCTATAAACCCGTTTCCATCTCAAAGATAAATTACCATGCCTGAGCACCCTCCCTAAACGTTCACGCTCTCCTCCTTGCCCTCCCATTTATGTTCAAAGAGGAGAACAGAAAAACATAAATCAAAGTCTCAGAGCATATTTCTTCTCCTATACCAAAGCTGCCATATCTCTGCRTTGAAATCATAATCCTTCCCACCGYAGAAATRAAAACCATGGCCTAGCATTGAGCACTTCAGGTAGAATCACCCCCAGCACAGCAGGTTATACTTGCCTCAAGCCTTTCACCCCAAGGATCCCAATGCARTTCATACCTAATATAGATTTGGCTGATAGGAAAACAGAAGTGGCAAGGACCTTTTGGGAAATCGAGGGAGTCCATAATCTGCAAAGATCTTTGCAATCCAAAATTTGGCATATACCAGTGATCTTGTTAACAATGTGAACCAAGTTGTTACATTTTGCCCCAAATTTAGGCMTATTCCAAGTCCATATTGGAAAGGGGATCCTGAACTTGTTTTTAACTTCACCCAATGAATTTGAGACATTGGAAAAGGACTTGGTGCCCACCAGTCATACCTAAAATTGAGCAAATGTTCATTCAAAACACTGACTCACCCTTCCAAAGGGAAGGAAGGCCTCCAGTTCTCTGCTTACTCTCTTTTCCTCTATCAAATTTCTTCCCACTGAATCCCAGCCCTGGGTAGACATTGGTCTGCAGGAAGAGTCTTGGTTCTTGGTGTGCTAGCTCTGCAATGCCATCATGTCCCCAAAGACAAGTAGAGAGGGGTCTAAGTGCTGGACTCCCAGCACTATAGCTCCAGACTGCCACAGCACAAGCTTGACAGCTTGAAACTGCTGCCAAACTACATCCCCAGGCACTATGACTATGTGAAAGGAAGATCAGAAGTCCACAGTTACGTATTTCCAAAAATCTAACCAGTAAGTCCATTTTTATACAGCTGTTTATATTTCCAAAGCAATTTTCACATGCAAAAGAGCTATTTTCTCTCTCTACATTATAAAACACGAGTTTTTACATCGACTTTCCTCAGTCTTTAGTTTTCTGCCCTTCCTCATGATTCATGGTGCTCTGGCAGCTRATCCAGTAGCGACACTCCAGTCTGCTGAATTATTCACCAATTTTCACACTGACGTGCCGGAGAGGGTTGATTGCATTGCCTCACACTGGATTTCTTTTATTATTATTATGATTATTAATTTTGAGAGGAGGGCAGCAACAAATTAGACATCTCTTTAAATAGAGTGGCCTCAGAGATGGCAAGTATCCCATTTTGTTGAGAGAAAGCTGCCAAAGGCAAAACGAGATTAAAAAGGTGATTCGAGTTAAACTCTGAAATTAGACMAGCAAATATATGGGCTTGCTTATTTTTTTTATAGTCTTCATACTGTTGCAGTCCAGGCTTCAAGTTTTCAAGAGGTGAAAAACAATTTCTTTTAGCATTAAGTCTACACAGAGAAGTGACACTGATTTGTACTGCTGGGGAATCTCACCCCAGGCTGATCTGCTTYGTTCATCCCCAGTTCTTGGCACACAACTGCCTAGAGAGCAGCCCATATTGATCCATATCCCCCCGGGAGAGCCAGGATCGCGCTCCTTTTCTCACCACCCTCCCCGAAGCATCCAAATGAGAGCAGACTTCAAAACTTGGGTTGGGAAAGTGAATGGGGGCAGAGTCGGAAAAAAAGGAAAAACAAAAAGAACAGAAATTGGACTGAAAGTCTACGATTCTGCAGTTAATCCTGGTTATAGCAGGTCCCATGGGCTTCATTGYTGCACAGAGGAATTAGTTCCACGGGAAAATGATTTATAACCCGGCACGTATACCTGCGAGGGGTTACATTAGGTGACCCTGGAGGTCCTGCACATTTCGGTTTGCCCGTTGCCCACTCCATCAGAGTGTGAGAAGGTGTTTTGGAAATAGYCAAGGTTTTGATTATGGGAACTATAGGTCTCACCCTGACTTTGGGGCTCAACAGAGAATCGTGGCAGAGAACTGACTGCAGAAAGTGAATATTTGCRGTTTCCCATGTTTCTCATCATAGCATCCAGTCCTGGAAAGACTTTTGGGCACATACAGCCCCTTCCCTTGTTAGTGCAGGTGATCTCCGAATAAAATCCTTCTTGCGAACTGATGGATTGCTTGGTTCTGTCTAAAGTCTTTTGGTGTCACATAGTTTCGCCTCTAGTTACAGAGACTTTTGGATGGGAAGCACCAGGCACACTAATGATGGAAATGTGTTTCTCACTCAGGGTGTAAAAGCATGAGGAAGGTGGGAATAGAGAGGGAGGTCTAGGGGGGGGATCCTGAAGCTAAGCGACAGCTTTAGTGCATTGGATTACCTTGTTTAAAGCTGAATTCTGATGAAAGCTGAATTCTTCAAAGCGCTTCTGCAGTTTCCAGGAGCATCATTTTCTTCTTGCTCAATTTCTCAATTGCAGAACCAGCAGATCTACAAAAAAAGTTCCAATCTCGGTTAAACCTCAGAAAAATTCTATTCCTTGTGTACATCTAGCTTGGAGCTACACTTGACCTAGCTTCAGCCTGCWTTGCCCCATTACTTCCCCCAGGGTCTTTGGAGGATTTAAAAGATTAAGGGGAGAGCAGGGCAGAGCCCATGGGGCACTGCAGGCATGTTGAGAAATAGATAACCACACAGGACCAAAAACCAGGGTATGATCAGTAAGGATTTAGGCATTAGGGGCATGCTTACTTCCATGGGACACAGCTGTATGAAAATAAGGTCTGAGTAAATTGGATATCATCTTTACAGGTCAGTAAACAACATAGGAAACCCAGAGGAGGCCACGACGAGAGGGCAAACCAAGAACCATCCGCACGGGAAGGCGAGTGCCCAGCTGCCCAGGGGGATTTGTTCATATTTCTARCAAGAATGGTTGAAAACTCTGGCAMAGGGAAAGAAGAGAGATACAGGAATGACRGAAGGAATCCAAAATGCAGCTCATAGTAAAGTGTCCCAGAGGGCTGACCTTTTCAGCTCAGATACTTGCATCGGAAGAATATATTCAATAGCCAAAAAAAAGGAAAAAGGAAAAAGAAATCAGAAAAAGGAAGGATAAAAGTCCTATAAGAATTAGAAACTGAAACTGGATAGTTTAAATGAAAAATCAAGTTCTGAGTTAAGAATAGATAGATAGATAGCCAACCTTTGGAAGCATTGAGGAATTGTCACCATTTGAAAACATTGAAGGGAAAAGCRCAGCCCCAGGAAAAGCTCTGGCTTTACTAAGGTAATTGCTCAGTTATTTATTAAGGTTCAGTGTCTTATCTCAGGGTCATAAATGTCYGTTTGACTCAAAGAGCCACTGCTGAGAGTCCAACAGGTGGAGGAAGTGCARGGAAGTGACGATGAGGAGCAGATGAAGGCAGAACGGGATGCGAGACCTGCATGACAGACACAGAAACAGTGTCAGCATTAATAASTGCTGCCATCGCAGACGTTTGCAGTCAGGACATCGCTGTGACGGGTATAATTCCCTCCTGGAAATAACTTTTTTCCCCTTGTTTTGTGTTTGGGGACATGCAAGAGCACCAGTGCCTCGTGGCTTCCGTGCTGCTCGCAAGGGGCTTTCTAGCTTGCTGCGGAGCATCTCCCTAACGTAACGCTCTTGCATTGCCTGTTAACTTGGAATCCAGCTTTACACAATTAATTAGAGAAGCGTTCAAAGGCCTAGATTTTAAACTACTTAATTAATAAGGAATGAGTGTTTAATGGCTATTCCTCTCAGACTGTTTAGTTTAATGAGAGAATTTGCAAGAAAAAGGAGCAARAAAAATCAATTTAGTGCATAACAAATTGCAACAGAAAACAGGCCTGTCTGGGATGAGCATATGTATCTATTTATTATGCAAATGCATAGGAGCATCCCTTATGCAGAGCTCAGGGTGCTGTGTGCATTTTCCAATGGTGACTACACAGCTCGTCCCGTCAGAGAAAATCCACTACCCAGGTCAAAGAATATCCCTCCACCCACCACATTGCAGATTGTTACTATTTCTAAAACCAAAAGCCCAAGACAGGCCAGGTGAGCCCTATGGTTTGCCCCAGACACAAGCAGGGGCAGGAGAGGAGGCTGAGGAGCTGCAGGATGCTCTGTGCCCGCGTCGCGCCAACACATGTAGGACATACATATTTAAATTCCACCTTTCCGCTGCTGGAAGTAAATCATGCAGCAGCATGTCACAGCTGTAGGCTGAGAGAGCTGTCACACCAGTATCTCTCCCAGAGCAACATTTCTTTTTATGTCAACGGAGGGTCTGAACGCCAGCGGATGGGAACGTGCCCTTCGGAATTACTCGAACGCTGCTAGCTCAGCTTCGCTCCCGGAGGTACCTGCCACAAACTGGAAGAACCACCCCAGGAGACAGGCTGATTTGGTCAGGAATGCCAGAATATTTCTAGCTAGACACAGGGGAAACACCAGGGCTGCTGTTACACTAATCTTGGTAAGAAYGACAATAGACAATGTCCCTCTGCTGAGATGTTTCCAATCTAAGCTCTATTTTAATAGATAAATAAATAAATAACTTCTTTAACATAAGGCTTTGGGGAGGGGAGAGGTTTTGCTTTGTTGTTTTCCTCTAGGAACACAGAATTTGGTCAGTTCTAACTACAARCTTTCAAGAAAACCATGAAATTTGRAAAAAAAAAGTCTTATCCATCAGTACAAGCAAGACTGAATAACTTGTGTTAAGAAAAGATGAGACTCCAACGTGCTTAACATTTGAAAACAAATAGCGGCATGCAGCTCTGTGACGATTTTACTTGCATGMTTCATCCTCATGTGTTGGTTTAGCTGCCTACCTATTTTTGCCAAGGCATCTGGAATATAGGCYTGCTGGTACAGAGCACAATTTTTCTGCTCAAATACTGTAGATTAGGGCTRCCACTGGAATTTGAATCAATGCAACACATCTAATCAGAAATCACTATGGAACTGGGTGACCCACATTGAGGGGTCCTTGATCAAAAAGGAAAGGAGAGGGGAAAACCATACAGACCTTCAAAGGGCAAATTCCTGAGCAGATCCAAGAAATCCAAGGAATAAGGTCCCTCCAAATCTATTTGGTAATATTTATCAAATACACTGTTATAGCTGCTGTCATATTGTCTCAATAACTCAGAAGATAAAAATACTCTACACAATACATAAAATAAGCTAGTCCATAGTCAAAGCAACTCCAAAATCTATTTTGGAGGTAATAGCTAAATAGTTGAGAAAAAARTTTTTTCTTTTGCCATTTTGGTATTTTAACTTTAAAAGCCAAGGCTACAGGAATGTACCTTTGCAGGTCCTTTTGGAGATTAACATTTGAGAACGTTTATTGAGCTGTAGGGTTTTTTATAAACCTGAGTAATCTCCCTATGATACTTTTATAAGCCTTTGAGTTYGAAATTTGAGCAGTGATGAACTTACTGCGTAGATTATGATCAGAAAAGACTGGTTTACATGGGCTAAAAATATAAATTCAGATGTCAGATTTTYCTTCCCCCCCAATCACTCTGGACAGCATTTGCTTTCTTCCTTGCGGTATAGGYGAACTTAACACAAGCAAAACTTATGATGTGGAAAAGTTGTCATCCCATACCTCTGCTTCCACAGATAAAAATAGTTTATATTCATATTTTCCTGCAATATCTTTGTAGATTCATGGGATTTATTTTAGACATGTTGCGTAACTTATTGCTTTGATAGTTATCTGAATTCTTCCTGTCCTTTAAGCTCCTAAAAACAAACCAAAATGTTACTTTCTGCAAGTTATAATGATGAAAAAATACATGTTTTGAGCAGCAAATATCAACCTATCAGAAACTTCAAAGAAATGGAGTTTTAAAAGTCTTCCACTATCTCTGGCTTGTTGAGTATCTGACTAGGGCTAAAATATTAAAATATGAGAAAATCAATTATTGAACCACTTCCTTTTTTCGCTGACACTTTTTGTCAATTAAGCCAGGTTTGGGTTCTCRGGTTCCCTACATCATATTTTATCAGGGCAACTTTCTTCTTCTTCTTTCCTTCAAGTTTGGCATTTTCCTTTTAACTGCCGGCTCCCTGAGGTCGACTGACTCAGGCTCTCTTGCAATGCTCTATTTCAGAACCTCTGCAAGAGGAGTTTTCTTTGTGGTCTGCATGGGGCCTTTGGAATAGCTCAGGATAATCTACTGAGGAAAAGTTAGGAAGCAGTTAGCAAGAGTGAAGATGAGATTCCCTTGTACCTCATCCAGCTTTTTCACGAAAAAAACAAATGGACCTAAGGACACAGCATCTATTTGCCAGCAGAGCAGGGTGATATGGAGCGGAGGCGAGCAGCAGCAATCCATGAATACGGCATCTGCAACCTCTTCATTGASCTCATAAGGAGAAACTTCTCTAGGAAATTATTTCTCTCTCTCTCTTCTTATTTTATTTATTTATTTTTTTAAAGTTGCTTGCTAGCTTATACTTCAACAAGGAACTGCAAGCCACTCGCTGGTTCATTCGATAAATAAGAGCAGGTAAATGCCACCTGGTCCCCATCTTCCCAAGGAAATGATCACTCAGTCATTCCTGCAACACATTTCTGTGGTATAGGCGTTTTATCTTCTATAGAGCTTCTTTTTATCTAGCTTTTCCTCCCAGTGTCTGTGATACATTAAGCAGTATGTATATATCATCTGTATGATTCTAGTTCCCCTGTTCACATAGATGGTGAGAGAAACATTAACATTAATGATAGAGCTACACTTTAATATTTGGGCTGCTTCCAGCACTTCAGACAGCTGCTGCCCTGAGCTGCTATGGCTTCTTCAGGAGTMATTTTTCAAAAACTGTATCATGATTTAAAAAAAGAAGAAAAAAATCACCCATTAGTACTTATCTTTCTGCTAACATGATTTCCAGTTGTTTGCAGGCTTTGTTTTATATCRTCTTTTCAATTTAAACATCCCTATTCCAAGATAAGAAAAACAATTCACCGGCTTGTGTTTCTTTTTATCCGTTCCAATTAGTTTTCTAATTAATTCACAACTCCAAAACGCTTAATTTATTTCATGTTTCAATTTAACTTCTGAGCTGCCGCAATCAGATTAGCAATCAAACCAATTTTGAAAATCTCTTTTCTTGCAGGAAGTTGGGAGCCCTTACACAGAATTGCCTCTTTTGAACGTAACAAGCTCCCAGTTTCTGCCTGGGGAAAGTGCTGATGGTTGCTCTGCAAGCCTGTGCTCAGCCCCACTGAGGGCTCTGGAGCGAAGCATCCCAAGCAGCAGCTGGAATAAAGATGGACTGGCATGGGATTACACTCTTTGGCTGATTCTGGATGTGGAAAACATCCCCCAAAGAACAAAAAGTCATCATCACAGCAGATTTATGGAGCATCATGACCCTGTCAGCGCCCATCACTCAGCATGGGTGGCACCAAGATCTCTCATTCAACTAGGGCCGTCATGCCCATGAAATAGGTGACACAGCAGCCCCCACCACAGCATTCCCTCCAATCTTCCCATCATTGATGTCAGGAGATATCCAGACCCTTCTCCAACCTGGCAATATCGACAACATTCCTAATAATGCTAATAATTCAAGTCTCAATGCTGTGCTCGCCATCAAACATCCCTTGGCACAATGAAGAACTAATTGAGAAGAACCTGGACAAACTGCACACGTTCATATGGCAAATCACACTCTTGACACTGTCAACACCGTTCTGGCCAAGGAATCATTAAGGAATGACACAGAAAGAGCATCTCAGGTTAACGAGCACAAACTCGTTAAACACCGTCACTGCCAAACACATTGGGACAACTTCAGCTCAAACTCTTTGGACACATCGCAACCAAAAAGATTGTAAAATCCAATTAAACGTTTACCCTCTACTCCAAAGCAAACAGAAAAGGCCTTTGGTATGTGACTAAACTTAATGTACACATGTATGATTAAAAMATGGATGAGTATAGAAAGAGTGAAATAATGCTTGGAAGAGGCGCACTGAGAAAGAGCACTAGTGCTGGTACCACTCACACGCTCCTGTGTCACGCTAAGGACAAGTTTAGCCGAGCAAAACCTGTTATGTGAGAGTTTTACCAAGGGGTAAATTTTCATGCATACCAACAAAGAAAGCCTTAAAGTCAAAAATTTTAAGAAATTATTTAAAGTACTTACACCCTTTTCTTCTTCTTCTTCTTCTTCTTCTTCTTCTTCTTCTTCTTCTTCTTCTTCTTTTATATCAACTGTTACTTATATGGAAGTCTTCCACGAATATCCTAGGGAAAAAATGGCTTGATAAAACCAGAGGTATTTTATCTACATAGATGTCCTATTGTATGAGAGAAAATAATCACCCTTCCACTAAGCTTCTGGGAAATATTCATTCCTTACACAGCCAAAACCCACAGCCAAACTCCATTAATACACTTCATCTACAGCTTTTATGTTAGCCTTATAAGCATCAGAGTTTGCTTTTTTGATACCAAAATTTCACTTTCTTATYGAGTGCTCCCTGTGCTGGAGTCGATTCTCCACTGTAACCAAACCCRCGCCACTCAAGGCCATGCTCCCATTGGACGATTTGACTCTGGAAGGTTGAACCCATTCCCTGGGTCCTCTACACAGCCTTTCACTTCACTCTCTAGAGGAAAAGCCCTCTACTTTGCTTTCACACCATATATTTTAACCCAGGACATCTTTATCCAACTCTGGGCACTTTGAATCTTTAGGTAGGTGTCCATAACTCTATATAATCCACAGGAAAAAAAAAATCCCTGATAGGATCATGTCTGTCTCCCCACTGCCTGCAATGAGATATCAGGGCAGGTCCTAAAYGGGGGCCTCAGGTGAGGGAAATCCAGATCCCCTTTACATGCTCCTCCTCTTCCTTTATATTGCCACAAAATCCCAATAGCAGCTGATCCTTGCCATTCAATCTCCTAAAAAAAATTTAAGCAAGTGGATTTGTCTTCTCCTTGACCTTCTTGGTGCAGGAAGGAGCAATGATACCTAAGCAACACAGCCTTCAAAATCACAACAGAGTGAATAAATAGATGTAAATATTTTTCTTTAGGTATAAGAAATAATGACAGTAGAGAACACCAAAATAAGTCTCTGAGACATTTCYTTACTGGAGGGAGAAATAAATTAAAACATGCAATAAAAGTTTTATAGCAGTTAGTGATTTCACTTTGGGAAACCTGCTAGGAACAAAGTTAATGGCATAATAAATTTTTTTTTTTTTTTTTGAGGAATGATTATTTGGAGTGTTAAGGTTTGACAATTTCTTGTAAATCTATTCAGCCAGTGAGCAATTAATAATGTTAAATTGCTCCACGTCTTTCTGCACAAGTGCCATCGTGCCACRTCAATGCCTTCAATACCTTCAAAGGCTCCAATGTCTCTTACTGGTTATTCATGTTAACCACATACATGCAAAAAAAAAAAGCATTTCTAAAATTATTAATAGCCCAGTGGGAAGTGGCCAGAAGAGCCAAGATTTCTACCAGCAAAGTTGAAAGACTTTTTTCTTCCACTTTGGATTTTGCCTGACCAATCTTTTGTGCTTTATTTTAACTAGAAGAAGCGGGTAATTTGGGTCTAACACAGCTCAAACCACCTCCCAAAACCTCTAACTTAATGTGGTTTCCTCTATTGCACTTTTGATCCGTGAAGGGAAGCAGATCTGYTTGAATGAGTTGTTTTTCCCCACTGTGGAGAACACTACAGCTATTAGCCATAGGCTACAGTCAGAAGAAGRAGGAGGCAACATTGATGTGTCAGGATGAAGGAGCTAAAGATTTCTTGGGTAATTTTATTMATTTTGGTCCAAGATGATATATGGAACTCTAGGATTCAAAAGGAGACTTTGCCTGCGATAAACATTAAAGATGTGTGAGACGACCAGAATTCAAACAAAATTCAGAAGGTGAATTTTGCAATCCTCTTTCAGARTGGTGCTTCAAAACTGAACTCACAKGGGGTTTRACATCAGAGATGATGTAAWGATGAGTCAGTGGTCAGCAGCCCACAGGGACAGAAAAAAGTCACAGCATCGTTGTGCAGTAAAGGAGACAACGCAGTGCTGAGGGAGACTTAAAATCACAAATAACCTCAAATCTCTCCATTTTAACACTTTATCTAAATTACATATTCCTAAGATAACTGAATGTACTGCAGTGGCTTTATTTATATCTCCACAGAGCTCAAAGTGATTTAGATTTTGCCTTTGCACATTTTCATCTGCTCTTCTTCTTGCGGCCACAGAAGCCAAAATCYCATTACAAACTCAGGTAGGTTTTCCTCTCCAAACACTGAATGTCACTCCCTCTCCCTGAAGCCAGCGAGGGCTCTCCTTTTCAATTAACGGGACATGCAGCAGCAAAGTAGCTTTCCCAAAGCCACCAGGAAGCCCTGTCAGAGCCCCAAACACAACTCGATGTCTTTCCATGTGTGCATATAGCTGTGTCAAGTCTTGTCCATCCATTCCACATAGAAACCATATGCAAGTACCAGTAATTCTAACGCACCAACTCTAACCAACGTAACTCTAAGCTAGCTGCAGTAACGGGGTCTCTGCTCCAAAAGGGGGCACAGTCCATTGCAGCTCAGCAGCCCCTCGGGACAGAGCCCACCTCACTCCGTTTGCAGGGACTTGCTTGACAAGCTCTGCATGCTYGGCCAAAGCATTTCACGTCCTAGCACAGTATACATCCATCTCCAAGTGCCATGCTCAAAACTCTCCCACTTCCAAAGGAAACTGCGGTGGAGGACCACATCCAGCAGGCTAATAGGGCTCAATGAGGCTTAAAATCTTCATAGTTCATCCTCACAACTCAGGGCAGCATTAACCTTTTTCTTTTCTATTTGTTTAGCTGCTGAGGCACACTAACCTTCGTGACCGACTCAAAGCGTACAATGAAGCCAATTTGGGCATCGCCGACATTCCCAGGCATGGACTTCAGAGCCCCAAGGATCCTCCAGCACAACCAGCATCATGGAGCACTCTGGGGAGCAGAGGACTGGCAGGCAGGCCAATGACTGAGGGCTCGCTGCAAACCCTTAATACTGGRTAATTAATCACCAGTGTTAATTTACCCTCCAGCTCCCCTGTGAAATGTAATGCGATGGTTCTCCTGCAGTTTGCTAAAGCCAAATATAAGTAAACTGCACAAACTTCATATAGTGGGATCCTAGGTGCAGCATCATATAGTCTCTTATCACCTTTTTTTGTAAAAATGTAAAATTAGACTTTAAAAAAAATCCTATTACATGTGTAGGATTTGATAACAAAGCTTGTGGCTGATGTGGAAAATTTAAGACACCTCTCCCTATAAAAATAATGTTTGAAAGCTGCTATTCAATTAGTGCTGCGAGCACAAATTGTTTTCACTGGTAATGACATGATAAAATGTTAAACAGCAGGTGGGAGCTCCATTACAAAATGCCCAGGAGGAAGCCAGATGAAGGATTTTTTTTTTAATCTATTGAGAATTGACCATTATTATAACTGAATAACCTTTTTTAAAAGGGGATGCACTAAGCTAAGTTTTCATGACCTTAATTGTTTCACATAGCTTCACACATCATGTGTTAGTGTTGTGTCACTTGGTATTCCTGACAATCCATAGAGTCTATTTGTTCCCCATAACCGATGTTGCTAATATACTTTTTTTGGAGGCTTTTCTGTAATCATTAACTAACCATATGGGATGTAAAATCAATGATCTGAACGATGTCGTTAATAGTAAGTTAGGTGTGAATGACTTTCTTGAAAAATTAATTCTGCAGGTTGTGTTATTGCTGAAAAGCAACAACCTTGGCAGTTACCAAAATTTCCGTGTAGCACAGTTGTTTAATGCTTGCTCCTTTAAAAAAGGAAAAAGAAACAACTTATATGACTACTGAAAATATTCCCTTGGTCTGAAAGAGAAGGAAAACTGTAAAATTCTGCCACAGTATACTGCAAAGTTCATGGATATTGCAAWGTTTTTATTTCCTCTTCCCATCCATAAAAATTTGAGGGACTTTTGACACTATAGACTTTCTCTACAGAGCAGAGAAGTTTCAAGACACAGGAGAAGACGACAATAATAAAAAAATACTTGAGTGAAATCTTCCCCAAGACCATAGTATCATAAGACCAATGTTCCTAACTGACAACATCGTTACAAACGAGGTGCTTTTTCATGCACCTGGATTTGTGAATTTTCCAAGTCAACAGTTTAAAATGTTTAAATGTTAAAATGTTTACTTGTACCTGCCTGTCCTGGCTGGCTGGAAATTAGATCAGGCCTCAACAAAACATTGTTCCTTCTCCAAAAGGTATTTGCTCTCATTCTGCATTTAATTATTTTAATTGTCAGCCATAAGAAGCCTCTTTCTTTACGTTAATGTAAAGCACACCATTTCCCCTCACCCTTGCAATTACTAACTCACATAAAAGAAAATACATTAAATTGATTTTCTTCYATGGGAATACATCAAGGAAGGGAAAGGATTGATTTCCCTCCATAGGGAACAAGACATGAATGTTTTTAATCCAGCTGTTGCATTCAGTTACCATGTACCGTATGAAAAASAGCACCATAAAATGAAATTAAATGCACAGGAGCACAGACCATTGTTCTCTTGTTATCTTAAAGCCAATATTTAGGCAGGACACAGTATAAACCTTAAAACATGACCAGCACCCATCTTTTTTTTTTATTTTTTTCCCATGTTGTCCAGTACCTGTTTATTGACCTTTCTAGGACGCCCTTTAGAAGGGGCAATATGTCAACATCTGTCTCTGGTTTCAGCAGAGAGGCTCTGAATGTGATGTTCCTTACTAAATTTGAGGAAGAGTTGCCAATCCCATCCTGTGCCACTGCAGTCCATGCTCTTGGACCATATATCAGTCCTTCAAAGATTTAYAACTCAGGTTATAATTCACAGGCAGCTAAAGAGATTTCGCTTCAGCAGCCGCACCATCCTTGACTTCAAAATCATCCATGCAGATTTGACAGACCCAGGGCACAATTATATCAAATTAAGTTTTGCATCTAGTATAAAATAAGAAAAAAAAAAAGGCCAAAACTAAAACACCATGTCCAGACATAACAAAGTTTACAGCTATGTTACTGCTATGTTGAAGCTTGGTCTTATCCTTGAGGGAAAACGGGGCTAGTGACCATGTGCCTCTGAGGTCAGCATCACAGACAGCCTGTTGCTGTGTGAAGGATTTCCTCACAATTTGCATTTGAAAAAGGCTTCTAAGCATCCCTTGTTTTCTTTGGCATATTCATAAAYGGGGAAAAAAGAGTTTTCTATGCTCCGCAGGCACAGCAGAGCCAGGATGGACACTGCTGGATCTCCAGGAAAGCAGGCTGATCACTTGCTGACTCGCTCCCGAGATCMCTGCTCCTTAAACACGTCCATGGTTCTCTCTTCTCAAGCCAGCTTCTCTCACTAGCAAAAAACAGAACTGCTTCAAATAGCATTCAGCAAAAGCCAGGCAGATGCAATCCTTTCRGATGACATTTTCTATATATTTAAACTAAATATCAACAAAAGGTTGAACTTATTCCAAGCTGAGACACACGTGCTTATTGATCTGGACATTAGGTTGCCATTTTATTGAAAGGAAGACTGATTATCTTTGTATCTAAACTGTCAGACAATATCAATAAGGACGTTCCCTTACCTAGCCAATGTACACAGTTCCAATTTTAAGGATAGTATATTGGTCCCTAGCAGAGACATGACTTTCCTCATTGTCTTTTAATAGTGATTATCTCGTATTAAAAAAAGATAAGAGTTTTAGCTCAATATGCTTGAAAGCTGAGTGAGTGCACGGAGTGCCATAAAGAACAGCAGAGGGTAAATGCAGCTTCTAGACTTGTCTTAAGTGTACAATGAAATAAACAACTTGATTTCTTCTAATTGCACTCTGCCATCCATTTACCAGGAAGTGCCCTGACATATAAACCCAATCTCCATTTCTGATCTGTGTATGAAATTCCTTACATATGATATTCCCAAAGACACCAGTCCCAGCCTGGGATCTGCCTAAGGCTTCTCCTCAGTCCTATATCCACAGTAATTTTCTACACTCCGCTTTCTGTCTAGCTCAGACAAAGTTTTATTCACTTGCCTTTCTAAAGTTTTTCTCAAAGGATTTGYACTCCTTTGTGTCCTTAACCAAATAGGCCTCCTGGACTTTAAGCTTTAATAACAGCTGCTCAAGTGGTGTTGAGCAGTGTGCCCCTTCCAAGAGCACTACATYTATCTAGACTTGGAGCTGCCAATATTTAGAAGGCAAGGCATACACGACCACCACACGGTCTGTGCTGAGCTGTCCTGGATGTCCTCCATCCTTCCCAGAAAGCCTCCTAGCCACTCTGAGGTCCCTGTCCTAACCCTCATCGTCTTATCAGCAGTTTTGGCCTAGCTCCTCCCAGAGGTTCCCTTTGACTTCAGGATGAAAGTTATGGTCAAAATCTGCATCTCAGGAGTCAGCAGCTTCAACAGCAGGCCCTGATCACCAGCTGAGGATCTCCAGCTACTGCTGACCTACAACTAGATCCAAAAATCAAATACCTACAGGAGAAAGAGAAAGTTGATTTACTTTGCCCAGGTATTCTTACCGCCTCTGCTTGTTTCAAGAAATAACATTCCTRCTCTGTATTTCAGCTAAGGCTGCAAATTAACCAGCACTGAACTGGATACATTCACAGTCACCATTGGCCATCGCCAACGGCATATAGATTTCCAATAAGCAGGTCTTATTCGTTGTGAAAATTAGATAATTGAAACAATCTCTTTTCTCCAAGACTGTGATCTCAGATGTGATGCATTTCTGCTGCCTTGAGAGGACCTGCCATAATTCACTTCCACACTACCTTGTCACCTGTTTTKCTTGTTCATAATGAGAGCATTTTGGGAAATGCCAGAGACTATTGGTTAGTGCCTACCAAAATTGCTATTCTGCCTTAATAAGGCCTCTTTCCCTATTACTATCTCAGCAGAGATATGCAGGAATGATAGAAGAAAGCGATCCCATCAAAACTAGTAATCTSTAATCACTCCTGTTATCTTTTCCACAATTCAGATTGCTAGCTATTGATTACTATGCAGGCACTGAAGTGATTACATTGAAGCAAGGGGGAAATGTAAACTCTGCTAACACATCTGCATGCAACAGTTCCCACTCAAGGGTAACACTTTTCCTGAAGGATTAATTGAAAATTCCTTGCCTTTCTGATGAAAATCTCTGAGATAAAAATGAATATGATTTAAGAGGAATATTTTGTACTGAGTGTGCAGAGGTCAGGGAAATAGAGGAAGATCTTCCTGGTACAAGGAAATGCATGTGTGGGTCACTAAGTGCCTAGGAAGCACTGTATAGTGCATGATATGTCTATTGATAACTCCATAATCACACAAAAATTAAAAAATCAAAATCAAGAAGCTTCCTCCTGACAAAATTCTTTATTTATGCCACTGTCTTCAGCCAGTACATTTTTAGTTGATGCTGCTCACTCCAGTGCAAGTCCACTTCAATTACTCAAAACCTCCATTCAGCTGCATCTTGCCAGCTATTTATATAGTTTTTCTCCCCCCATGACAATCATGAGCATCAGACTAGATGCTCCGTAACTGAAAATCACTCAAATATACCCAGTAGCAGATAAGATGATACTCCAGGAAACTGATAATCGAGTGATCTGTCCCCTATTTGTCAGACACAGTGCTATTCACAGTGCTATTTGTCAGACACAGTGCTATTCASAAGTCACCACATCTCATCCTCTGATAAACTTGGGTCCCTACAAGACACCTTATAAACTCTTAACTTACTGCTGTTTACATATAAAGTCATTTTTTTTATGAGGTAATGTGGAGATATGGAACYTTATTTTAAATCTCAAATTGTTACCTCAAAAACTTACAATTAAAACAATTMAAAAGTTATTTGAGTGGGATGGTGTTCTTGGTTCATGCTAGGAGTACTTGGCTGAGTAGCTCGCCAGTATCAAGGTCTCTGCCTTTAAAATTACACTATTTCATACATAACTTCAAGCTGCCTTCTGTATCATTCATTTCATGATCAAAAAACTAGCTTTTTACTTTTATAGTATTTTAACTCTAATATACCTGCAGGAAAATACACGTTTGCTCTACAAAAGAGCCCTTCAAAATTTGCAATTAGAAAGTCCTTCATCCTTTGCCTTCCCTTGATATAAGCCAAGAGATTYGTTGCGCTTGTTAAAATAGAAATACGCAGTACTGAAAAAAGAGGGTATAATTCTAATTTATAGAGACAGTATTAAGTCAACAATTTGATTTAAGTCATTTGTATGTGCTGCTTTAAATAACCATCCTCCTACACAGAGAAAGAACAAATAAAGAGCTGGAATTCAAGTCTGTTTTATCCCATACAATGACCATTCAAATAAAAAATTCTCTGCTGATTACATTCATTTGGTAAGGATAAAAACTATCTTAGCAACAGTCATGACTCATGGGAAACAATTTATATAAGCAGTTCTAAAACATACTTTTGGATCATGAAAGAGCTAAATTCTGGCAGTGGCTGCATTAGCAAAGCGAAGATGTACAATAATATTGATTAAAATTTATATAATGYCTGCCTAATTAAAAATGCAGTGTTACATTTTGCAGCCAATAGATTAATCTACTTTTCAACCATTTTTAAAAGAGAAACAAGCATAAGTCGAGTTCAGAAATATTTTTCCTCCAAGCAATTTGCCAAATAAGAGGCTAAAATGTAAAATATTTTTTCCATTAGTTTTAGGTAATTGAAATGCAAAGTGCTGAACACTTAATCTTTCCAGGCAGGGAAAGCTGCCTGCTGTCAGATTTTATTAAGTCTTTTTGCTGCTCTTTGTATAGTCAATAACAAGTGTCTAAACCCAGGAAATGATGTAGAGGTAGTGTTCAAAGGTAAGGATATGATAAGGTGGTGTTTGCATTCAGGATAATATGAAAAAGTCCAGAAYGTATCCAGGAAGATTTTTCTCCATGTCAACTAATTAGCATGTTTATTGGAAGCATTAATTATTCTGACAACCTCAGAGATTTTTAAGTGAGTTAACTCCTTACATGCTCCCATTCCACAAGCCTTTCCATGCCAAATGTTTACTCACCTACTAGCACAGGTAGATTTTACATATCTTAAAGCTAAACAAAATGGTGGTTCCCAATTTTGGCAGGTATTAGGATGCCAAAAGAAGTTTTGCCATAAAAAATGACTCTGACCTCATTTTCAAAGCAAACCAAAGTTCCAGTTTTTGTAAAAAAAAAGAACTTAACAGTTTTCATGGCTATAACCTTGCATTTGATCTCTTGGTATTATCCGAGCCTCAAAAATATAAATCAGAATTAAGCCTACAGCTGGGAAAGCAGCAGTTTACATGAGCCTGTTACCAAAGCAGCCACCAAAGCTGGCACAGGTTGGCCATCTGGAGCACTGTCCCTCRACAGGGAGCCAAAGGAAGTTCAACCTGTTTATAAAAAGTCCAGATAATAATGGCTTTGCGTGTGGGAGGGGAGTGTGGCCCACAGTGCTTCAATTGCCCAGGATGTAGGTACCCTAATTGCTGTCAATGAGATATTGCCCTATAAACTGTGCATCTTTCTCACATGTCCCAAAATGCCATTCCTGGACACTCAGAATAGAAAATTGCCCAAATTCCAAAGTTAAAGACTTGAAGGGTTGTAAAAAMTAAAAACAGGCAGCTGTGTTCAGAGGCCTTTTACTGCTCACTTGTTTCATTCATTCAGCTGCTGCCCAATACGTGCATGGAAGTTGCTCTTATTAGCATGAATGTATCTGAAATGACACTTGGGTGTTCATTAACCAGTTGCCCTTGCTGAGCTCTTGAGACTTTGATGTATCCTGGTAAATATTTTTCTAAAGATTTCCTATTACTGCCATCTGCATTATAGACCAGCAAGATGGGACCTGTGTCTACGTCTGCTTTGAGATGCCTCAAATCTAGAGCTATCGTGTGGCTTCCTCCCCTCTCCTGGATCATCTCCACTCCTCTGAAAAAAAATAAATGGACACAGATCTAATTATCAATATCTCCAAGCACCATTAGCAAAGGAGACACAACATGAATTTAATATCACTTCAGGGAGAGTGTTACTTTCGCAATCCTACAAAGCTTTTTAAAACACCTTTCATTAAGGCTGCACCCCCAAGCATTTAAAAAAATTCAATAATACACTTGTGAATAATGAATAATTTGGGAGTAAGAAGGGAGAAYTTAAGAATCTCCATAAAAAGAACAGTCAGAATAAAATTCAAAAAACAGCTAAGTGACTGTGGGTACATTGGTAATGGTGCTGGCAGGCAGATCTGAGCTCCTTTTGCTGATGTTAACCCAATATTAACTGATAGGAAAGAGATATGTTTTTCATGGACAGACGCAGCAGCCTGCAGGCAGGTGTATATGAAGGCAGATTCTTGAAAACTCAGAGCTTGCTTTACAGCTGAGGYATTTCAAGAAGCAAATAAAAAGCAATGTTGCTTCCAGACCCCAGATGATGAGCAATTGCATTACTTTTACGGGAAAGAACAAAAACAAGTAGGAAAATAGAGGAAGAGAAAATTTGGGGCACTCAGGGCTTGTTTAGAAGAAAACAGCTGGTCTGCTGCTGCTGAGGCTAAACCAGAAAGGTTTCTATTGAGAAACAAAATCTTGGAGAACTTTTAACTGTGAGCACATGCCCTGTGTCCAGACAGCTGCTGACCTTGGGCTATACATATTTCTTCTTTCCCTTTCCATATGTTCCCAAAATGGAGTATATATTGCATGATGAATATTGGCCCTCTAACATTTCAGATCCATCTTCAATTTAGACAAAAATCTTCAATATTTTGTTGTACAAGTGTTCTGCAGCAATTCTCATTGCAGMTATAAGTGTTGCCGCACACTAAGTACAGCATTAATTGGCCTACAACATTAATCCCAGTATCTTCCAACCATATTTGCATGAAGTAGCAAAAATGGGCTAAAAAAACATAACAAAAATCTGTGATCTAAAGAAAAAAACAAGGATGAAGACACAAGGAGTGATAAATGTAGGATAAAAGATCAAGTGGAGCTCATAGAATCCTTACATATTCTGAGGATTAAGTTAATTTATTCTACAGCATAAAAATATACCTTTCAAATGAAATATTGAAGTTGGCAGAAGGTTAATGCTTTCCCCTGGAAAGCAAAGGGAATCCAAGCCAGCAGATATCTAAAGCAAAAATACTTTTTCACAAAAGACTAGGAAAAATCAAAGGGGAAAATAAATTGCTGGAAATCCTACTGTTTTGATATTTAAAATTGCTGTCCATCTGCAAGTCCACTTAAGTCAGAGGGAACATCATCTGCCTTTGCAAATGAGTGGAAGAACCAATAACTGTGTAGGTTCACCAAAGAAGGCTAATGATACGAGATCAAGAGTTCTTACTAGTGTTGTTGTTAAAAGAAAAAAGAAAGTTTAAGAAGAAACCTCTCAGAACTCACAAAGCTGCCAATTTACTTTTTTGTTTTCTTTTAAAAAAAGWCTCATTTCCTCTAGAGCCTTTCTGATAAGCAAAACATTTTGGTGACAAGTACAGGATTATAAGCAAGTCTGTGCTAACAAATCAGTATTCAAGACACAAAAATCTTGGCAAGAATATATATGTGTCAAAGCTTGCCTCAGTGATCTTTCACTTTTAGCTTTGTTTTTCAGGAACACACTGAAACCTAAGACGGGGGAAAAAAAACCCTTCAAAACGCTTTGACTCTGACATATCTGGGTTTACAAAGAGTACACCGAGAGCACAACACTCCAATCCTTTATTCTCATCTTTCCCRAGCCAGAAAACAATATCAAAGACCTTCAGTTGTCACAGGAATAAAGGACTGGAGGGTACCATTTCATATTTTTAAGTTTAGGATGTGTTAGTTGTATCTTTCATGAGAAGTTCTTAAAGTCAGAGAGGCCCCACTGGCTTTTTAAGAGGGACTTCCAGGCGCTAATGGAGAAATTYGTATCATTATTCAAGCAATTACTGGCTTTGATGGGAGGTTTCTCTCAAATTAAGCCCCCACTGAGCAAAAGCTACTATGTGGGTTAGCATGTGAACATATTTGTTTCCAGACCAAATGGTACTACCATGGCTCTCCATAAGATGCTCTCTTGAGACCAGAAATTTCCTTTCTGGCAAGAGTCCATTCACTCTATATCTCTCCTTGTTTCAGTCAAAGGGCTTGCCAGTTCACCTAGCCATCAGTATTTCCACCACAAACACAYGGCCACCTTTCTGATGCCAGTGCTGACAACAGTCAGATAACACCCCCATTCCCAACCCAACGTGCTGCCAGGTGGAGGACAGTCTGCACARGGATGTTTGTACCTCCAAGTGAAGGTCTGGTCTCCACTTCCACCAAATATAAGTCCYACCAGGGCACTATGACAACTCCAGCCACCAAACATGCTCCCCATGTGTCTTCTGGTTGACCARGTACAGGATGATTTGCTGCTGATGACAGCGTAGTCCAACACATTGGAACAGTTGTCTGGGTCACAACTTCTCTAGGCATCTCTAAGTGAGCACAAGTTGTTTGGGAAGAACACTGTAAGCTTTGGAAATATCTGGGCACRCTGAAGTTAAGAACATTTGTGGKTTTTGCAACAAAATCCAAGGTAACWACTTTGAAAATTGTTGCAGTCTTAAGAACAGTGAAGGATGATTTTAGGAACATTTATCAGGAAGATTAAATACATTCAATTTCTTTAATGACAGAAAGGCCATTGCAAATGGTTGCATGCTGTGTCATAGGATACACGTTAAAAAGATCTGACTACTGAGATGCCATTAAATTAGAACTACTCTTGGTGAAAAGTGTCTTAAATTGCCCTATTTCTTGTAAGAAAAAAATATTTTTGTTCCTTCCTGTAATTTGTCAAAGCCACACAAATCTATTACATGGCTTGACACTTTTTTGAAGAGTAATTTCCAGGAGAGCTCATAAGAGAAAGATGAATCCACATTTCAAGATACAAAGAGACATTTGGGTGAAATAATGTACAGAGAAGCAGCAGCGCCCACACAACTAGATGTACCTTTTTCCCCTCTCCTGTACAAAGGATTTGCACCACCTCTGCACTGCTTTCCATCTCCTGAGCCCTGAGGAGATCTTAGAAGAGCCAATAGGASAATTTACTACCAGCAGTAATAAGTCTTCCAAAAAGCCTGCATAGCCCCATGTGATTCAACCTACTACCCTGTGCACTATAGGTAACCAGTATGGGTAGGGAGAGTTGGGGTAGCCTATAGTGCAAAATGCCTCCAGTTTTCAGAAATGACCCACTAGCTGCAGAAATACCAGAAAAAAAAAAAAAAAAAAGAAAACTGAATAACTCACTGACCAGCAGATGAGAAATCTTCCTCTGCACTGGAGTGATGTGGGGCACCCGAACCGACAACATGTCAGAGAGGAATGGTTTGGCTAAGCTTTCTCCTACTGAGGATGTTTCAGCTCGAAGGAGAGAAACTGAATCCAGCAGATGATCAGATCTGCGCGCCAGGATGCAGAGGTGAGCACTCCAGGCAAACGTCAACTGGAAATTCATCTGCAAGGTCTCTTGGAAGTGTCGCATCACCAACATACAGCAAAATGTGCATCTGGATAACACTTGTAAATGGAGAAAAGGTGAATTCTTCTYGAAGCCAACAACATTTGGACCACTGCTAGTATGGATTCACTGCCTGAAAGACGTAGGCAGGGGGAAACAAAGATGTTTTATGTGCCACAAGATGCTTTACATTTTCTGTGGGAAAAAACATGGTTTTAGAAGGTAAGTGTGATCAAGACCTTACCCTCCTGGGGAAGCATGGTGGTTCTCGGCACCATCTGTCTTCAGGAATTTCAAATGTCCAAGAGAAGCTTGCCTCAACTGTGAGGCTTTTCAAGCCCCTAAAGCCTCTAAATAGATTTAATTGCTTCCAAATACAGGTYGATTTTTCTGTACCAAATTTAATATGTTAATCCACGTTACAGATAGGGACCGTGTCTGTTATCATGGCATCAATCCCATTGCTTATCAGCAGAGATGCTGGGGAGTTGTACTGTGGTCAGAGATCMAAGTCTGACCCTTCTGTGTTGCAGAGCTCACATTCCCATCTACCTTACAACTCATGTAAATACTTCCAACCAGTTACTGCTCTGAAATTCATCAGCAGAGAAAATGATTCATATATTAATAAATGGCTACAAATATTGTTTAATTTTCCTATAAAGTTCCCGATTTCCTCCACTTAAGTGCATTCACTTAAAAAAAAAAAAAAGCATTTTTTTCCTACAATGCAGAGAATTGCACTGAAGTCCTCCAATAAGCTATTGGCACATTTTATGGTGCCACTATCTTTCATTTTAGGATCTCTCAATTTTAGTCAAATGTGACAAGGAAATTAACAATGATGCATTAAAATGAATGCAATAAACATTTTTCCCCTTTGAAGGGAAAGAGGCACAGCATATTTTCCAAGATTTTTCCACTAAAATAAAAAACACTATTATTGATTTTCTGCTTTTCCCCTGTGCAGCTGCTTACCAGAGGAGCCATGAGTAGGCTTTGGAACCAGGTCAGCATTCTGCACTCAGCTTTCCATTTTACTCTTTCTTGAATCAGCACAGCAAATTTAATCACTTGGTGACTTGGTTTCCCATTTTCAAGGACAACTTTTCCCTCCAAACCCTTGGACCGGTCCAGATTCACACTGGATGAGTACTGGATGAGTACAGTGAGCTGCTCTGCACCACTCTTGCATCTTGCCCTTAGATTCTCATCGAAGGACGAGCTATCCTTTAGAGGATAGGGCATCCAAATCTGCTTATGGGAAGAAAAAATGTCTACAATTTTGCTCATAAACAGCTTAGCACAACAGGGCCCTGATTTCAGGTGCTTTGCTATACCGATTACAAAGAGCAACATGTTCCTTATGAAGATATCTCACAAGACACAAGATCTTATCAAGTATATTACTATTTCCCAGTTCAGATTAGGATACATACAGAACCATGAAAGCATTTGTAAGAAAAGTGTACAAAAGCTCTAGCTTCAACAGCACTGTGCCAAACACCACAGTTGCCAGTGGACTCAAGATTTTGCATCTTCTTGAGTACTAGACACACTCATTGCAACTTGAAGAGCACACGAGTGGATAAGGAGAAGTATTTCCTTTTTTGATACTTATGCAGTTTCTTGTCTGATTCTTATATCAGGCACTGTCATTATGTAGTATAGATAAGCTRCCAAGCCCCAGAAAYAGACTGCTAAAGCTSTTCTAGCACCTGATGTGGAAATAAGAATGGTTATTTATATATTCTGGAAGGTTTTTGCAAACAAGTTAAACATTATAGTATAAGATGCTGCTTGTTTCATTTTATAGTACCAGCAGGAGTAACAGTGCAACAGAAATAACTGTTGCTTTATTTYCTATCAYAGCAACTAGTGAAGCTAYTATTTKTTTCTGAATTAAGCTCAATAATTTCAATGGAAAACTTATTCAAAACACTTCACTAGAGGCACTCATAATGCTCCACCAATAAAGAACACGTTTCACTCAAACYCTTTTTCCATCCCACTTGGCTGGTCCTTTAGAAACCTGTCAATAGAACAGACAAATCCACTTTTCATAAACAGCTAAATCTTTTTTAACAATGATCTTTAAAGGAAAAGTTTAAGTATGTGCAGAGGCCCC
Organism: Eudromia elegans; assembly: GCA_003342815.1. NCBI lineage: Eukaryota > Metazoa > Chordata > Aves > Tinamiformes > Tinamidae > Eudromia > Eudromia elegans. The sequence continues at coordinate 1,855,930 of PTEX01000095.1, forward strand.
TTAGGCCTTAGGAGGACTGCTCATGGACTAAGAATGTTTCCAAATCACAGCATCACTGCAACACAGCAAGCTAAACACCACACTGATCTATTCCAGGCAATAGGATTGCAATAAGCTGAATTATTCACATGAATATTCAGAAGGACAACCAGATACTTGATTCCCTTGCTTTGAGAAAAGCTGGTGAGCCTTCCCAGGAACTTCTCAGACTCTACTCCATCCCAAGGARGCAATTTCCACGGGAACCCCAAAGCTCAGGGCAGTTTGTATTATTATCACAACTGACTCAGGATAAGAACCTGRTAAGATTTCAACCTACTGAAACACAGTTAGTTAAAAGACTTTTACACTGCAGTCAATGATCAAAGTAGCAAGAAAATCTCCATAACCTGCCTCATCCTACTACTCGAAGTGAGTCTTCATTCTTCAATTTCTYCCATCTCAGCAGCACATGAGGACAAGAATGCTTTAAAAGCAAAATCTCTCTTCCAAAAAATAAATATCCTATCTTCTCCAGCTACAGAAATAGTAATTAATTTGTATTTAGAGTGTTTAATTTGTATTATTTAAATACTGTAGGAAGAGTATTAGACTCACAGTGAAAACTTAGTGGGCAAAAACAAAATATCCAAGTCTAGGGGACTGAAAAAACTTAACTGATACTGCAGATAAATGGCCTTGTAAATTGCTTGAAAGAAACACTTTTGCCTATTTAGCAACTGCAAAATTTTAATGAAATGAAGCATAATATGAAGCAGTAATAAGTAATGAAAAAAGAAATTTAATTGAAAGCGACATTTTATTAGGAGGTAACAGTTGCTGAAGATTGCTAGGTACACACAAAGCAACATGAGCATTTCATGGAGAATTCCTCATACCATGAAGACCTCAAGAGGTAAATGCAATTCCCTAGCAGTCTTATAGACAGATATCAAAAAAAGGTACCTAAATCCATGTGCCAGTGCCTGTACTTTGCACTGAATGTACAGCCAATTAAGCGTTTGAAATCAATTTCCAAATTTATAATTCTCAGGACATTCCTYCACACAGTAAAATGAAAAGCAAACAGCCTCACTACTGAGTGTTAGGACCTGAGTATAAAAACCCTCTCTACTGCTTAAACTTGGAAGATGTTGCCTACTGAACTAAAAAGACATAAATTTACTAAACTATTTTGGAAGTACACACTGGTAACACTTTTAGTCAGCTTTTCTACTATAAAATTTTAAATGATACTCTCAAGGTATCATATATTTCCTAATTTTCAGAGCTATGTTTTCTCCAAGTCTTATGTCTAAAATACGCTGGAATTTTGAAGTTAAGAAATGTTTCCCCAAGTAAATATTCACACAAACACACACTTTCTTCTTAATACATAATGTAAACAGTGATTTATTGCAAGTGTGCTAAACAAAGCTAAAAAATTTAAAAAGAGATTTAGTTTATAAATTTATTTTTATATATCTAAATAGAGTTTTAAACAATCATTACTAAGTATTTCTTTCCTTATTCTGTAAAGCAAAATGGAATGGTGGTGATAAATATTAGAGCTGCTATGACTATTTTTACAAACATCATGTTGACACAAATGAAGTTATTGCATATTGGGTATCACGCAGAACAGGAAAAAAAAATCACTGCTTCTCTGTTAATTACAGAAAACATGCAGTTTAAAAAACTGAAAAAGGSGAAAGAAAACTTCTCATGAGTTTAGTGATGAAGAAGTTCACCTGATTCAGTGTTCCCAGCAGAGAGACATTAAGACAAGGTCCCTTCCACTTCCTTCTGCTGGAGCTTCAGCAGAAGTTGGTGTTTTCTTTGGAACCATCTCAGGAATCTGGAAGCTTTTCTTAAGAGAGAAGGTTTCACTACTTTCATGAAGAACTGTGTCAACAGGCAGTASAGCGTGGAACTAAAGAGAAGGCGGCCTTGCACTGAAGGTTGGACTTCATTTTGTTGACTCTGCTCAGTGTCATACTGAGCCAGAAAAAGCTGGACTTTTCTATCTTATACAGCCTTAGATGGTCAAATCTATGTCAGCACTTTGCAAAGAGTACAATAGCCTACCAACCTTAGAGTTGCACTAAATTTGACTGGCACACATTGTTCTTAGATTACTGAACCTTTGGGGTCCCAGTCCTCCGTTGATAAGTAGTGCTTGTTTTGATTTTCAAGCTCAGAGGGGATATATTTGTTTACACCYTTTCAACTGCCTTAGAAATACCATCAAAAGTGCCAAAAGAATCAGGTCAGGCTCCTTTTAGAAAATTCAATGCCCATTATAGAATGAAGAGAGACAGACAACTCTCCGGTGAACCACTTTTGATGTAAATTGAGGAGAACTGCTGGCTGAAGTGGTATAGAGCCTCCTCTCTGAACTTRCTGGCATTAGATTTATAACACAAAGTCAGCTGCTGTCTACGCACTTGCCTTTGATGTTCCAACTGCCTCATTTGTGCTGATGGAGTTCAAAGATACAGGCARTGGTCAGGCCCCTTCCAGATCCAGAAGATGGGTGCAAACCAACAGATTTTCTACATGGCTATTTTCTATAGAGCTTTGCTAAAGAGTATACACGATCCTCCTATGTCAAAAGCATTAAAAATTGCTTGAAATTCAGCCATTAATATACCCACCTCATAACTTCTACCAAATCTACCTGCAAATCAGGGGTCTGCAAACCATATATAGCTGCTCAGGAGAAGCTGAACCATCACTGCTGTGAACGCAACCCTGTGAACACAAAATTCGCTTGTTTATACAAGATTATTTTGGTAGTATTTCAGAGGGATGGCACACTGCACCACAGTCCTCAAGTATGCCAAGAACAGGCTGTCCACATTCATGTTTGCCAGACTTGGACACTTTCTTTATCAGGGCAGCCTGAAAGAAAAGCCAGAGAGCATCACACATTAACAGGACTGGCTCGAGGAAAGAGCCGATTTAAAGACTTTATTCTCTTGCCCTTTCAGGAGAATGATGTTTGTTTCACTGAAGAGTCAACCTGCTTGCTTTCCACTATCATTTATGAGCTAATATCTCAGACTGGTATAAGGAGAATAGGAGATGAGACCTAGTTTCTTTTTACTAATAATCAGCAATTTTTCTTAGCTGTCAGGAAAGCTGYGGGCACATCATGAAACATCAGATACCTTCAAATCTGACAACATTTTTCTTCCGTTTGTTTTTTAAAAGGTATAAAAGTTRAGACAACTCTTCCACTGCAGTGGAAGACTTGCAATGACTTTAAGGATTCAAGTTATATTGGGAAAAATGCCTACTGCCAGTTAAGATATTTACAAAGTAAATGTGCACATTTTTCTGATGTCTGAAAATTTTCCTTCACTCAACAGGAACATAAATTAGGTGCTCATCACCGGCAACCTAGAAAAGTTAGCAAAAATATTAATGAAACAAAATGGACATAAAGCTATCAGCATGACCAGTTATTTTCTGCTTCAGATGTTTTCTGTGTCACAGGAGACAAGTATAATTGATGTGGAAAGTCCAGAAAAATACTTAAATGTTATTTTGAAAGTATATACATCTGAGGCAAAATGAGAGACTTTTCTTAAATTTGCAAGCTGCCAAGTGCAACTCTCCTTTGCAAAGTCATCCAAGAAARTTTGCTCTTGGCACACAAGGAAAAGCCTTCATAAATTTCCTTCTAGATAAAAATTGTCAGCCTCTTCCTCACATTGAATTCAAACAAATATGGAAAATATTAGAAATCTACTTATGAAATATGTTCAGACTAGAATGACTAAAGGTTTTGTTTCCCATTCATTGTATGGCTTGGGATGTCTGATCTTCCYTCAAAATTTAAATCAGATCAGGCACTTCAATATTTCAAGTTGCCAATAAGCCAATAGGCATCACARGAGTCAGAATATTTTCATCTTACAGAAAGATTTTTCTCTACAAAAGAGGGTTCATCATAGAGCATRTGTTTTGGAGGATTTAGGGAGTTCTTTTCAATTTTATTGAGGCACCTATGAGGATTAAGATATTTTTGGTGATCTGGCTTGCAGCATACTTCCGTGAAGCTTTCCTGTTGACATGCAAATTTTAGATATGCAGATTTATATTCGTTTTAAAATCAGATGAAGCACTTACTGAGCTTCAGCCTGTAATGACTGGACACAGAAGAGCAACCTGACAATAAAAAAAAAAAAAAAAATCAGTTAATTTCTAAACTCTCAACCTTGCCAGATATAGCCAATTTTTTGCAAAATCTAGTGCAAGGTCTTCCTTAGAGGATATTTCACTTCTCTTATTTCCATTTTGCTCTTTGATATTGAAGAGAAAACACTATTTTCCACATTTTCCTGGTTTGCAGGTATTCTTGAATCCAATACATAATAAACCAATCTAATGGTATACAATGAACCAATAAAATAAATAAATGTGAACATCATGCTAGATTAGCACAGAAAGGGAGAAAACCGAAATTAATGTAATTTTATATATTTGAGATACTTATATGAGTACTGAGTTAACAAGCCTAAATTAAACATATTTTTAAGCTAAAAAGAATCCMTTTTGTTATGTAGCAAACAAAACAATCTAGTTAGAAGCTCTCGTTTGAGCAGAATATTCACTTCAACTCACTGCTAATGCCTCMTTCTGTTATGATGGTGAAATCATCAGGAACAATTTTTGCTGTTGTTTTATTCTACTGTATTTCGGGCTCAAATAACTGCAGCCTTTTATTAACTGCACAGCCGAGTCCTATTCATCAGTTAGGCAGGTGTATTGCCTGATAATGCAATAAGCTCTCCTGAATGTATGAGTTGTTTGATTTCTTTTATAACCAGTAATCAGTTCTGAGAACACAATAAAAACAAAAGGATTTTTTTTATTTTTTACTGGTACCAGAGCTGTAAATTATCATCCATCAGCAATAACTGTTGCCATTTAATAAAAATAAACATTTTCTTAATCTCACTTGGGACTTAATAGATAAAAACAAACAATAATATTAAAGTTGGCRCTAAAATGAAGGATTGCGACAGCTGAGAATGTGCAGGATGTGTGAGGAAGTTATTTGTGTAGATAAGAGTTTGGCAACAAAAAGGAACTAATTTAGTGGTAATAAAATAGATAACCCAAACTTTTCTGAAGTATAAACAGCTGCTCTAGTCCTAACCCACTTTCCAAGTACTTCAAAGCCCCCAAAAAAAGAATCATTCTGGTAAGTAAATATAGAAAACTAMAAAATCCAGGCTGAATGTTTTCAATACTTCACCCAAAAAATAATCATAAGCTGTTCACTCAGATAACCACAGGGATCCGCAAAGAAGCACTGCTCTAAGCTGAGCTCACATGGGACTATGGTCAGAGCTCTCCAGCCTTCCCTTCGCTCTCCCCTCTAATCTACTGCTGAGGTAAACAGTGAATTTAAACAATCAACATAAAGATTAAGACTTCAACGTCATTTGGCTGCRGGTCCTGTGGCCACAGTCAGATAGGCACCATATCTGTAAAAATGTGTACAAGCAGCAAAGTCAGCCTCGAAGAGCTGAAAAAGAAAGTCAGTAAGAGTCTGAAGAACAAGGGTTTTGGTCCAGCTTCCCAAGAACTGTTGGATGCGAGTCTCTAAGACTTTGCTTTAGACCGAGTGCCAAAGCATCTCTGCAGATGAACACATRTGCAGTGTTTAGGAATAACAAATGGAATAGAAATGAAATATTTTAAGCAAAACTACTACTTTAGCTCCCATGCCAGGTAGGTGACAACTTCGGACTGTGTCTCTGGGGTAAACACTCCAGAGTTTCAAGCTGGCTAAAGGAACTTCATACATTATTTAACCATTTTAAAATCTAACATCCTAGAACAAAAAAAACAAAATAAAAAAAATCATATTTCTGTCTTTGCAATATAGCAGGGCTCTAAACATTTCATAATTTCTCATAGCATATGCTTTTTGGAAAAAAAAAGTCAGTCATCAGAACTGTGCCTGAAGCTCTTCCTACATCAAGCTGTGGGAAAGACCATCCGTGGGTGCTCACTCTCCTCTGCAGGGATATGGGGTAGCAGAAGGCTCGGAGGAGCAGCTCAATAACCTGCCAATATCTAGGCAAGCAAGAGATCAGGTTCCCAGGAGAAGTCTGACCAGCAGACAGACATCTCRGATGTTGTCTTGGGAGATCCTTTCCATCAGCACACAGGCAAGGTAACAACTAGATGGTCACCTCCAGTCTTCACGATGGAGAAGAGTTCACTTAGAGAGGACAGGTAGGGTTGGTCAGCTTTATGGGAGCTTCCTCACCTTAGCCTCTCATGGACTTTGAAGGTGTCAAGCACAGGRCCAGGCCTTGCCTGGGAGCAGACTGCTGACTGAACACTGGCTGTCCCTGTAGGGAGGCCTTCCCTCCCTACAGCAGCAAGCTGAGGTGCTGAGGACACTGCTCACAGCTTTCCATAGCTTCTGGTTTCTCTAAATATAGAAATATATTACTAACCATAAAAAAGATTCATTAAGACCCTGCTATAAAACTCATTGAATGCCACTTTTTTTTTTTTAAAGATTTAGAAATGGAAAGTATCTTCCCATTATCTCTTAATGCATGAGCTTTATAAATCACTGGCACTCCATTAGTCTACAGTGGGAAGCCAACTTAAACCATGAGCAAATAATGTTATTTTACTAATTTTTTTCCTCTCATAGAGCAGAATAACTTGAGGCCAAGGAAGATGTGAATGCAGGAAGAGATGARACACGTGGGTCAGAGCACTCAAAATCAGCATGAGAGGAGGTGAGGATGTGTGGGACAGGGACTACAACATGAGAGGCTCGCAGGCAGCAGCCTAGTACTCGCTCTCTCATTCACAGACCAGAAAGGACCATTAAATCTTTCCTAGGTATTGCAGTTCTACATTTCATACATCCATGTCTATAAGCTCAACTTGCACTTTGTGTTTATGTGGAAAAAAAAAAATCAAATGATGAAAAGGTCAGGCTGTATAAGACACCATCTGGCCCAAGTAGAGAAGAGAGCACAGTGTGTCAGCCTCTGCCTTAGCTCTTAGAGGAACTTTACTTTCAGGTGGTTTCTCTCCCTTGGCTCTCTCTAAGGACAGTGTCCAGCCACAGTCCACCAAGGAAGAACATCTAGAGGCCTCAGACAGCTGCTCCAGCTCAGCCTCCCGAGGGAGCCCCTTGGGAAGACCTCGCTGTGTGAGCCCAGTGAGCAGAATTGCCTCATTTCCCTCAAACCAGGCCCRCACTTCAGTAGCAAGAATATTACTGACAGTTGTCACTTCTAGCCTACTCTGTAATCAATCTTCTCATTTTGCCACTCACGCTCTCCTTCCCTGTTCCCACAGCTACAACAGTCCAGGAGGGGAAAAAAAAAAACAACAGAAAAAGTTCTAGGCAAAAATTCTCACTGTGGACACATTTTAAGGGCCAACTGCATCATTTAGCCTCTTCAGAGAAAGAAAGTCTCCCAGCCTCTCTAATGGGCAGATTATTCAGACTTCATATAGCTAGTGTAAAAATACATCAGTTCATACCAAGAATAGAATAAATTCATTGCACGCATTTGCTAGTAGAGCAAGTTTARCAAGACAGCWAGTGCAACATTATAGGCTTCAATATTCAGGCATGAAGTATGGTACACCACCAGCCCACTCATTACACAYCCTAAGAAAAGCATGACTTAAAGAYRAGAGAATTTGTTGTCTCCTAAAAATGATACTGTATGCTTCAGAGATGAGCATCATAAAATCCTTCACTTTAGCTCCACTAATTCTGCTGGGCTATAAGAGCTTAACATATATACTTAGGATTTTTACAATAAAAAGAAAGGGATAAGGCAATTAGTTACTACCCACAAAAAGCTTTGAGAGAATTTACTCAACACACCATCAAAATTACACATTAGATTAGCAGGTTGTAAATKATAATCTAGCCCAAGCCTCAAATGATGACTTTTGCATCCCAGRCAGATAACGTTAATCCCATCTAGAAAGGAATAAAACCACTTTTCCCCCCCTCACTTCCTCTCATTTTGACAGTGAAAACTTTCCAGTTACAATTCACATGCAGTTCAGTATTTTATGCCCAAGTGAAGGAAACTAGCAACATTTAAATGACAGAGTTATCAGTCTTTTTGGTATATTGCAGCTGTTTGGAAAGCCACAGGGCAAAGGCATTTATATACGAGATAAGCTCAGCCTGTAGAACAAATTAATGCTCGATTGTGAATTAAATGGCATGTCTTCGGACAGCTAATTAGCTCTGTGCCGCTCAATTAAGCTTTGAAAGGACATGTTGTGTTTCTTGATGGAAGAGAAATCATTTCCAGGCTGTTTCATATTCTCAGTGTTTTCTATTTCTCTGAGAAGTCCATGAAGAAATAAAGAAAAATCCAGCAGAATTACCAAGAGGTATCAGAAGCTAAACCACAAAGACTACAAAGTTATTTTCAATACTCCCAGAAGTCTTTGATTTTATGTCAAATGGCTTAAAAATAAGCTAGCTTGGGATAGCAAGGAACTATAAATCCATGTCTACAATGTTTTTTAAACTAGAAAAGTAGCAAACCCAATCCAAGCAAAGGCTAAAGAGGCTGCAGAAGAGCTTCCAATGATTAGTTAACATTGCATCATTCTTCAGTTCATCTAAAATTTTCCACCTTTCCTTTTCTCACCTGCCAGCACCCTAGGCACATGAATCTAGTAACAGGCACTAAGAGCTCATGGGGCTTCTCATTCAAGGGTATGAAAAGATGCTAAAATGGTCAAGTCTAGATTAAGAATTATGTTTCTCCTACTGTTATGCAAACCCATCAAGACCAACCCTGAGAACATACCTAGGGATCTGATGTCCCACAACTTTAGTTCAACCACCTTTCTCCCTGCTGGTATCATCCTAACAGAGGCAGATTTCTTTCTTCTTGTATTCCACTTGCCAGCCTTAGAGYACAAAAGCCCAGGAACATTGGCATGGAGAAGGTGCAAAACTAAATGAGATTCCTGGCGAGGAGTCATAATTTCTAGATCCAAAACTTAAGTTACTCAGGCTGAGCTCAGCTGTAGTCTCGGCATGTMAAGCAGGATGAGATCCTTTCCTTTCCATAGCAAATTTTTCACTGTTCTGTACACTAATCTATAGCTGGGCTGCAGACTGGACACAAGAAATATTTATTCAGTGCAAGACAAAGAGCACCAACAAGGAAAATCTCGTGACCAAATGCTGGCTTTCAGCMTCACAGACGTGACGAATCAACAGTCTCAGATTTCTGTATTTAAGTATCTTCTTCAGTCTGAATCTTAAAGTCATAAGCATTTAATAACTAAATGTGAATTATGAAGTGAATACACATTTGACATTTCTATAATAAATCACCGAGGGTCACACTAAAACAATGCTCAAAATCTGAGAAATTATTCTCAAACTGAAGTGGTTTTCATCTTCAGTTACCAGTTCTATCTGTTGTGTTTTTCCAAGCAAGTTCTGCATTTAAACCACCACACTCCAGATGCAGCTTTTGAAATCCAGCCCAAGGAAGGACAGCTGTCTGCAGGCATAAACACACATCGTATCTATAGAGATGTCAATATATGATTATATATGATAATGCTTTCTCTTGTCAGAAACAGCTAGAATAGCTACATACTAAGCTGATTTTCCCTGTGACTTTACTTCTAAAGATTTGTACTCCCAAGGATCTAATTCAGCCAATGTTGCATAACTACAACGGTGTACAAATATATAAATATGTATATTCTAGATATAAAATACATGTATCTGTAGGACCCCGTCAGGGAACCCTCATTAAATATAACCCATTTTCTATTTTATTTGCTTGCTTGAATTTGCTTCATCTGAAAAAACCACCTAACATCTTTCTAGTCTGTGACTCTTATTCAGGGAGGAAACAAAATTTCTTAGGGTTAAGTAGGAAAATCTTTGAAATCAAGTGTTAATCCACAGGTAGCAATGTCAAGGAGCAGACCATATGGACTCCAATGAAAACCTATCCAGAATCCAATAGGAAATATTAGCATATTCTCAACAAGTATATTCGCAGTAGTGCAGATGGGACACTACCAAGGGGTCGTTTTGATCTCTTAAAGATATCCAGTTTTCATAGATGCTCCAGAACACAGAGTACAAAATCTTTAAATATTTTGCTATACTCATTCTCAAGGCTTTGGTCATGGCTTCCCTCATCAAAACTAAGACAAATTATCTCTTGAGGCTTTCTGACCAGCCTTGGAAGAGGAAAGTCAGAAAAAAAATGGGGCAATATGATTGCAAACATGCAACTGCTTTCATTAGCATCTGGGGAAAAAAGTATCTGTATCTACATCTGACAGGCAAAAAATGCCACACTGTCCATTGACGGACAAATGTGATGCCACAGCCAGTGCAAAGTCCTTTCTCTGGCTAACTCTATAGAGTCTCTTATTTCCTAGTGTGAACAGTAGCTCTTAAATACATCATTTCCCCAAACAGAAACCTAATTAATAAAGGATATCTAGCACATGTCAGTTGCAAAAACTGAGTTGAGAGAAAAAACACACAACCACATATCATCCCTCTAAGTCACTTTTTTTTTTATTTTGCCATGAACCAGAGCTCAGTAACAAGCAAAGGGCTGAGATTTTTCAAAGACAAATAGAGGATTTACCCCTGTGGTTCTGACCACCTGCAGAAAGYTTAAAATACTTCATCCCTACAAACAGCCTTGAAAATTTTACCAGTTATTGCTATCGTGCAATTTTTTTCAGTGCTTTGCTGCTTCTAGTCATTTTTAAAGACACCATTAGTTTTACTTCAGCCTGGATTCCCTCTCAACTTTCTTACCTCCACCTCTAATTAAGCAAACTGAACACACTCCGGATATACCAGGCATCATAAGCCAGCACGAAAGACAGAAGTGCTTCACACCGAAAGCTGWCAGAAGTGAAAAGAATCACATTTGTTTGAATTGCATTTAGCATTCTCTAGGTGAATTTGACATTGTGTCATGAGTAGAGAATCAGCAAGAGCCGACCATGAAAGGGAGGGAGCAAGCTTTGTTCTGAGGCCAAGAAAACATTCGGCATCGCTRCTTTCTGAAATTATATATGAGCCCTTCCCCACTTCACTCAAAGCCCTAAACATGCCGGGCTGAAAGCAGTCGTACTTCAAACTGCTCTGGCAGAAGATGTGCAGCTCTTGAGCACTGCTGCATCGCCCCAGCAAATTCTGTGCTCCTGGTCCCCAAGCACTGCTAAGGCAGCAGGGATGGGGCAGCAGCACCTGGAACGTGTGTCTAAGACCATGCGTAAGTTAAGGTCGTATGGCAGCAAGTCAACCAACAACATAAAGAAAAGGTGCAGGGGYAAACTAGACAAGAAAGCAGTAGAGTTTATCCAAACATCAAAACTCAGCCATGCAACTGGACAAAAATGCTTTTCATAAATGTAAAAATTAATTTGGAATGAGAGGTTTCTCTTGCAAGAATTAGTCTTGCAGCCCACAGTCCCKATGGCCTCTGCCCTGTAGAGCATCCCTGGATGGGACACACTCTGCAGGGAATGTGCCCACATGCATCCCAGGGAGCTCACCCAAGGGCTCCAGTGATATTCCAGCCACTGCTTTCACTGGCCACCTCTCACAGGGTCCCAGCCGGGCATGTTCGAGCCAGGAAACCTCCCTCCGTGGGACACTCAGGGCTGCAGAAMAGCCCAGATAGAAATTTCCAGCTCAGCACCCTGCACGCAGAGACGAACGCCAGCAGAAAGCGAGATAAAAGCTTGACTGCGCCTAATGCCACAAGTGTTCCTCGCTTCCCGCTCATTATGAAAAATTATTTTATCTCCATTTTCAGAAAAGCAGTGAGATTGCTCTTTCAATTAACTCGGCGTGCTAAGTTTTCATTAGCACGGCGCAGAATAACCGCAACCCATTGTACCATCCTGGGGCTCCTTTCAAAGGCAGTGATTTACAACAGAAAAGGGACTTGCGTTCCTCGCCAGTTTTGGCACTGCTGAGGTAAAGCAAGGAAGCAGGCATGTTAGCATTCATTTCATCTCCAGCACTATTTCCCCAAGAAGGCTGCAGTAGGCAGCGCAACATAAAAAGAAAGTTATTAAAAATTCCACATCCTTGAAGCAGTCTTCATAAAACTGATAATAAATTCAATTTTCGAGTTGCTTAATACGGTCTTCTCTTGACTAACACAGTTCTCCTAACTTAAAGACCTTTTAAACTAATGACCTGGAAGAAATAGGGAATATTTCATTTGAATCTATGCAAAATTTGGAGAACTGCTAAGCRCTCCGATTTTCTGCATCTCTTAGTACTATTAGTAGTCCTCATGCATCCTTCTCTGCCCTGGAAACTTAAAGGCAAGAACAGCATGATTCATAATGCAACACAAGTGATTAGGTACATTTGAAGTCAGAAATATTAACAACTTGGTTGTCATATATTTAAAACAAAGTCATACATAGGCAGTGACTTACACCCCCCATTCATCCAGTGGGAAGGATAAAATAAAGTTTGCTGCACACCTAGGGGCAGAACACAGTATAGAGGAACTTTAGACTTGATCGTAATTCCAATTCAGAAACCATTCAAATCTTACAGTTCTTTATCAAATATAGCACTTAGTCAAAATAAAATATACCTTTCGAGCAAATAAATGGTAGGAGTTTGCATTTTAAAAGTAGGTTTTCAGATTTGTCCAGCTTTTGGGTTTGGAGATAGGCTGCTCACTGTGTCGCCCAAGGGAGAGATGAGCTATGCTTGGTCCCAGCCAGAAAAACAGYCTTTCAGTCATCTTCATCCCCAAGGAGACTCGTGCCCTGGGAGAGGAGGACTCCACCATGCAGATGTTTATTGTATGAGCTAAACAAGCATCTCTGTCCCTGCTGGCATATTTATTCAGGCTTTACCAGCCCACAGGGCCCAGCAGATCATTCTCTTGGTCAAGGCTTATGCAGAGCAGAGACCCACATGCACAAGAAATGGTGCTCGGAAAGGCACAGTTCACAGCCAGAGGTTGCCTCCCACCTTAAAAAAAAAAAGGGGTGCCAATTGCCCATTTTTATATGGGGAAGAACAACCATTTTTTAAAACAAATTGGATTCAGTTGTCCAGTTAGACACCTGCACCTTGATACTGGGTTGGCAGCTTTGGGAAGAAGCATGGGAAAGCAAATGTGAGGTTAATATTTTGCAGCACGGTGTTTGTGCAGCGCCCAAAGCATTTCACAGGGCGGAACCCTTCCTTAGAGAGGRCACCAAGATTATTGCTTTTGAACCRCTGGGGATTTACTTTTCGCTGGAGAACAAGCTAGTGTATTGATCAGCCAGAGATAGAGGAAAGAGCTTTGAAATTGCTCTTTTGAAGGTATTTTCTTCCAGCTTCATGGAAATGTCCAATGAATCTGGGAAATTTTTGAAACTTCATTAAAGTAGCTGCAAACGATCTTTAACACACACACACACACAGATGTTTCTGGCCTGCTACTATTGCCTATGGCAGAGATTCAAATGAGCTTCACTTGAACTCTCAATATCTCTCTAAGAGTTACTTTTTTGATGCAAACTGGTAGATTAAAATTAGAATATTTAGGAAGCAACTTCAGAATGAGTTTCCTTCAACTGTTCACCTTAGATATCACAGTTGTAACTTCTGATTAAGTACAGTGCATGTTGCTCAGTTCAGAAAGAGATATTTTCCCATGTTAACTGTGGGACTGTTAAATTTGTCAGCATATAGGACTGGGACAGAGTTGCACCTGGGTAGCTTTAGCTTTAACAATTTCTGAAAGCCAATCAATCTAAAGCATCCCAAGAGCAACATAAGGTACTAGAAAGACTCCTCCAACCCCGGGGAAGAAAGAAAGGAGAAAATCAAGCACCTTGTCTGGACGTAGGAGATAAACAGGGTCATAGACCACTTGAGGGTTTCTTCCCAAGAGCTTCCTCCCTTTCCAAGAAMACCTACATTACACAGCAGGGAGAGCTTTGGGGGAGCATTTACTGTTGACCTCTCTCTGCTCCCATTAAACTGAAGGCAAAGCTCCCACCAACTTCTGTAACAGCCCAGACGAGGCAACGGGAGGTGACTCCTCAGCTCTGCCCCATAACATGCACAGCAAGGAAGCAATTTCATGGGCGCCGTTAGGCTGCATGAAGCATCATCAGCTCTGAGCACACCTATTTCCTAGCAAGCTACAGGAGCTCCTGGAACACRAGCGCAATCTGCCATCACATAAAGTCAACACATTAGAGTTTAATTGGATGGAGTCRTTTACACAGCAACAACAAGGATTAAGACAACAGCCCATTTCCTTAGCGCTGTAACCAGCTGGCTGCACCGCAGGAGTAGGAGGCAGGTGCCTCATGCACCTCCTCTTAATCCGTGTGTTTTGTCAGGTAGTTTAAGAATWGTCTATGAAAAAACACACTGTGTTCAGGTTGAGCTTGCAGGGGAGTCGCTTGGTGCTAAGGTAAGGACGGTGACCTCCAACTCCTGCTGAGCAGCAAGACCCAGCGAGCAGCATTCCCCGTGGCAGTTCTCAGAGTGGCTTTTTGCACGGTTCAGCCTCCCCGTGAGATGAGCGACGTGGAGTGACACAAGGCGCTCGGYGTCACCAGCGACGCCGGTCACCGCCAAGCAGCTCCGGGAGGTGACAGCCCTGCATGGCCAAGCACAGAGCTTCCCCCGCGTGCCCACGAGTCAACGGCAGTGACGACACGGAGCCTGGGCAGAAATACAGCTCAATCCAATAAGCTGACAGGGACAAGGATTTGCACGGGGACATTTGGGGAGACGCTCTTATGCAAAGAGAGGAATAAATGTAGCCAAAAGAGATTAACTAATTGCCTGAAGTTATTTGCCAAATTCCATCTCAGCATTCCTTTTAATATATTTACAGCTTATATTTTATTCTAARTGAAACTGTTGGAATCACGTCTTCTGAATTCACCCTTGCTGGCTGGGTTAGCACAACACAGGTGAATTGTTTGGTTGGATAAACATTAGYGTTTCCTTTTCAACTGCAAACCCTGTGCTGGTGGTGCCACTTAATGCCACAGAGGGGAGCTTTGCAGACCAGACCCGCTTTCCAGGAAACATCTTGCCAGAAAACTAAATGAGTCATCTTAGAAAAATAAACCCCAAAGTTATACTGCCATTGACAAACCCAACTCACTTTCAGATCAAATGAGTTATTTTGATAAGTTCTTTGGCACAAGTCATCTATATCGGGTAATTAGGTTGCATTCCCTCCCAGTATTTGCTTCAAGGGCTCGATTTCCAGCAACAGCAAACAGTAAATGACACTCTATAGTGGAGACAGTATAAAAGAGATAACCCAAAATGAGAACTGTTCATGTCCAGAGACTGTCTCTAGTCATCTGCTGCAGGAGTTGGGACAAACAAGTCAGACTTTTCCCCCAAAAATCTCCCMGGATTCTCTGGGGAGCTTTATTTTAGAATCATCTGGAAGAAAACCAAGATTAAAAGCCCAAAAGCTCAAAATTCAGGAAGATTTTAACACTTCCAARAAGGAAATGACATATCTAAAGAAAAGGAAAATAGTCTTCCAAGCAAATATCCAGATAAAGCACCTTGCTRCTCCTGCAAGGAGGGTCACTGGGGCTCCCCAGCACCATTCCCAAGCYCGCCAGTCCCTGCACCCACATCCTGGCAGGTTCCCAATAACATCTGCCTCTGCTCAAAGATGAATAAATTTCAGCACATTTTTGCTTRTGATAAATTGGCTTACTCTGACACAGAAACACAGCTTTAAAAAAAGCCACATCACTTTTCTTGGTGCAATTTTACTACACAAACAGATCTTGACAGTGTCTATTGCCATCCACCAGGTCTCCAGCAGAAGAAAGAAAATTCATCATAAGCTSCTTCTTGCAAGAAGTTGTCATCATTTCAAGTTTCATCTTCAGGTGTTATTTTATCTCTTTTCTCCTGTTGCTCTGCAAGGTTTTTTACACATGAGTCTATTGTACTACATGTTCCCCAGTCATCTGTTCAGTCAGGACTTTTAGCCTGCTTAATGCTCTCTATTTAAATAAATACACTTAAATCCATTCTGTAAAGGTAGTTACCAGCAATACTTGAGATGCTTTCATCTATATGCTTGATTTGAATAAACAGAAYGGAAACAGAATTCTTCTGTCCTCACCAAAACAGTTGTTTCTAACTCCACATTAATGTGCACGAGCCAGAAAACCCTGCGAACTGTTCCCTGGCATATGGAATGGGAAGGAATGTGGCCTAGGGGCACGAGGAGGCCTCTAAAGCCTTGTCACCTGCGACCAAGCAAGCTGATGAGGTGATACCCCCTTACACTGGGTCCCCCTCCCTTTATCTCCAGGAGAGCAGCTGCCCTTTTTCCTTTCCCCCATCCTTTCCCATGGCTCCCACATCCATGGCATCAGGATGTGGCTCTGCCTCRGTTTTGCTTTAATATACTAACTGTATTTTCCTTCTTGCACATAACAGAACGGCCCCTCCTATCTCTCTGTGCTTGTCACGCATGGGAACCCATGCAAGCAGCTAGAGCAAATACTGCAGACTGTTTTCAAGGAGCTAAACTGTCTCCAGCTAACCTTAAAGATTCCTTGGAAAATAACTTAGAACAACCAAGTCACCTATGGGATTTGCTTACTTAATTTAAATCCATGTATGAGAATTMCTCTAGTTCAGAGAAAAGAACCTGRAAGTTTGAARTGTTTCTCTCCAATCATTGAAAAACTCAACCAATGCTMGRYATTAGCTGTTACAACACAGACATTTAGGTTCCCAGAGGATGTGGCCAAGCAATATTGATGCAAGTTTTCCAAAATAAATCACATGCTTTTGATGCCAATGACCATCACCACACAACATTGGGAAAAAGCAGCTTGCAATGGGAGCATCCTCTTCGCCACCATAACAGCGGTCACTTCTCTTGGCAAAGGAGTTAAGGCTGGGCTGAGCACACGCTGGTTTGGATTAAGAACATGGTAAAGGCTGCAGTGGGGTCTGCAGCTTCCCTCACCCTTGCTTACCTGCTTAACAGGCTGGGTACGGCTTGGACACAGGCTGTTAGAMAACCCTATCCTGGAAATAATGGGGAAGGAAAATCAGATACTTCCCATTTGTAAAGGTCTAATCAAAGACATGTGTCCTGGGCTTCTAGTGCACTCCCAGRGGTTGCTAAAAATTAAAGCAACCGCCAGAGCCAAGTCTGTTCCCAGCTACAGTTACAGAAAGTCTTTGACACCTCTGCTTGCAAGAGACAGTACAATTAATAAACACCTGTGCCTCTGGTGTCCTAAAACAGATATTAAATACGTGTAGGAGCAATTCTGGTAGCCTGTGCAATACGAGCCTGCGTCCTAGAGGTTCCCAAGCAGTTCACAGGAGATGAGATGAGCATCCCCAGCACAAAACAAGCCAAGGCTTCTCCCCAGAGGAAGGGGCGAGCTACACGACTTCCAGGTACTTGCCAAGCTCAACTTCACAGCCCTAAAGCAGGGTCACTGGTGGCAAGCAGCTGTGGGAATTAATATGATGCATGTATTTGCAGAGAGCTATTTGGTTTGGAGCAGAGGTGGGGAGGAATTGCTAAAGACTTCATTGATAATTGATAAAGGTTTGAGGTTTTCAAAGACATTCATGAGGTGGGGGGTGGGTAATCCTTAAAAAACCCTAAACTAGTAAATTAAATGGTGGCATCATGGTAACCGAGGCCATCTCTGCCCCGAGGCTGCACGTGCTGCACTTTGCCTCCTATGCACCACCACCATGGCTGGATGCCTTGAAGTGACATGGCCCGAGAAGGGCTGTGCTCTGAAGAACTGCAGAGGATTAAAATGCCCTTTCGTATCTCATGCAGAAGAGAAAATCCCCATTAGCGGCCTAACACAGCCAAAGCTGCCWTGAAAACTGACTATTTCCATCTACCCTCCTAAGCGAAAGGCTGCTTGCACGAGCACCTGGAGGATCTGCGAACATTTTAGCACACCCAGCCCCAGATCCAAACCCTGCGATGCTGCCCAAAGAGCTCAGGCAGTGGATGCCCAACACCCTTGGCCCT
The DNA here is from genome assembly GCA_003342815.1 of Eudromia elegans. Taxonomy (NCBI): domain Eukaryota; kingdom Metazoa; phylum Chordata; class Aves; order Tinamiformes; family Tinamidae; genus Eudromia; species Eudromia elegans. Next base: position 1,873,986 of record PTEX01000095.1, read on the forward strand.
GAGCTGGCTTCAGCCCCCGGTTGGGGCTGSACAAGGGGAGAAAAGAACTGTGACACGGTTTCATATGAAGGTAGACACAGTCCAAGCTGGCAAAAGCAGCAGGCCCAGACACACCACCAGTTTGCTCACTTTTCATTGAGTCAGCAGCARCTTCACACTGGTCATTAAAGCTGTCCAGTAGGTGCCTTTTTTCCCCCGCTTTAAAAAGCAAAACACTAACCATCTTCCCAGAGAGCAACACATTAAAGACGAAAGCCATGGTGCCTACAGGATACACTCAACGCATCTCCGAAGGTGTGAGGTGCCCATGTGGAATCAGCTGAGGGGTCCCACATCATGGGGGACATGGCAGGAACCATTAGACCCAACAGGGCTTGGTCACCCACCTGGGAGGCTGCAGTAGCCGCAGGCAAAACAGACAGGGCAAGTCCCCAAATGGCCCCTGGAGCTCCTGCCCAGGTGAGTACCTGGATATATACAGCAAGGCTGGACATATAGCACCATCAGGCAGCGTAAACCACCTGGAGACCCTCAGGAGTTGCCCTTGCTTGTAGTCTACCCAACCCATCAGCGAAAAGCATCACCCGGAACCCTGCATACCTGCTTTAAATGAACAAACCAGAATACCAGACAGCCAGATCACCTTCTCCAAGCATCTTTTAGGCTGAGCATTCCTCTACACGATGCTACTGTTCCATCAAGCTTATGGTGTTAAAACACCTATGCAAATGTGAGGAAGAAAGAGCCATTTCTGCTACAGTTGTAATACACAAAGCTACACAAAGCAGTAATTGGAATCAGTGCCCCTAATTAATTTGTAAATGCTGATGAGCATGAAACCTCTAGTCCAGTCTACAAAAAAACCCAGCTCCAAAGCAGCAAAGGCCAGGCTTTACAAGCAAAATTTTTCTAGAAAAGTGCTTAATAACGGTCATTTTTATTTGCATCCTGCTGTCACTCCAGCGGGTGCAGTCCAACAGCAGATGTCCATTTTGACAGAAATCTCTACTTTAGGATTATTAAAAAGTAACCAATTCATCATAGCATTTCAGAAAAACATATCAATTTTAGAGCTATCAGCTCCCTGGTTGCGGATCACAGATTTAAAAGGCTACCAGGAGAACGAGATGGGAAAATGCTGCTTTGAAGAGACAGTACATTCAGATGTAGCAGCGTAACACAGTCATCAGAAAACAGGATGTGCCTGGATAAAGCCTGTTTATTTGCAGCCTTATAGCTGGCCGGGGAGCTGGGGAAAAGGCTGGCTGTTTGCAAACGTAACTTTTCACTCTGTAAACTTGCCATACAGCCTTGCTGCGTTGTAGAAACAAGGCAATGCATCTACACTGCCGTTATCTGAAGACACCAATTMACCTAATTTAGCTTCTTTTGGTCCCAGGAGGCAAAAGGCTTTATATCCACTTTACAGAAGAAACCAAATAATAATGAAATCAAGCAACTTGACAGAGGATACTTAGTGACACTTAGTGACATTATCAAAATAAGTGACACCAGAAAATAAGTGACATTACCAAAAAAAAAGTTTGATACTTGAGATAGTTATTCCCACCATGAGCCACTGCTGCCTCACTAACAGCAAAGAATACAAGAGTAAAGAATATGTGGATTAACGCTGTTTACCTCTGGCAAAAATCCATTGCCTTCCTTACACCCGTGACCCTGGTTGCTCTGTCAGAGGGCAGTTATCTGTGGCTAAGGACCTAACCTACCTCTCTCCTTAATGCTGCACAGCCTGTGCATTTCTGTGCAGCTATAAAATAGTCCAGCATGCAGAAAGCAGTAGCAATGGCCCAACAGGTCATCTATAAGCCACGCTGCTCACCAAACTGGTCTGTTACAGCACACTTCCAAATCTATCAAATTGAACAGGTCCTTTGCAAGAAGTGACCCAAGTTCTGGAGCTCTCGGCACTCCTGGAGTTGGTTTCTTTCCATCCCAAGTGTCGAGGACACCACGTTGCAGCCCTGACATCCCACACAGCGCTAACCATCKGCCCTACAGCACACACCAGTGAACAGATCCACCAACCCTTATACAAGTTGCAGGTACAATGTGAATACCAAGAACCTGGAAAAAGGAGTAACCATCAAAGAGCAATATAAAAATCCTTCAGAGCCAACTTCCTTAAACATTTATGGCTAACTGCTCTGCAAGTCGATTGCACTGTTTATATTACCAAATGTCATACCTAATTCCCTGTTATAAACTCTTGAAATAAAATTATGCGATAATTACACAATCTGTTTGAAACCTGACAAATATATYCCCAGTACAAATGATTTATGAAGATAATGCGTTACTATAGCATAATGGTACTTCTTAATGGAAGCAGTAAAGCTGTTTCCTATGCTCCGATAACCACAGTGATTTCTTACACAACTACTGATTAAGCAATAGATAATGTAGGCATGTCAGAAACTATAAATGCTACAGATTTGTTCCAGGCAGCTCAGAAGTTATGGTCTGTCTATCTCACCAGCCTGTTAACAAGGTATGAACTTAATTTGGGCTTTCTCTAGYTCCTACCCAATTTAATGCTACCACAATAGATTTATGTTTGYAGTAATGCAGAGTTTGGTCTTTTTTTTGAGAGAATTGCTCTTAATCAGAAAATTAACGACTTGGCTAGTCTGATGTGAGTCATCAGTAATTTAGTTACCTTTAGATACCTTTTTCAAGGACCCCTAAGACACCTGTGTACATGCTCAATGCTCCTGCTCTTCCCCCAGCCCTTGYTCAGTAGCACCATAAAGGGAGGCTACTGCCCTGTCCAGGGCTCCTTTCACCACTACTATATGAAAAAGCTTCTTATTCCACATCATTTCCCAGTCKTAATTTTCGCTTATCTAAAACCTCCTTTTCAGTGCTGAAAAGCATCTTCTGAAACAGGGATGCCAAAGAGTGTTGAGTCTATGGCATTAAAAAAAAGAAACTGCAATAGGCCTTGGGCTTTAATTTCTTTATCTAAAAGCATTACTGAAGTAGAGGTGACCTCCTACAAGTTCAACGTTTGGGCCGATACCACTAAAAGGTTTGTCCAAGCAAAGCATTACACTCCTTGCACATCACTACTTTGTCTTCCAGTAGAAATTGTCTGTAAAACATTGATAGCTGCTATTGCAGRGCAATAGATACAATAGAAAAGAGCTTGGATAAAGAGCTGGATAAAGAGCTTATACGATAAACCAGAACAAAAAGGTGGGAAGTTGCTCTAGGGAAGAAAAAAATGATTCATTTTTCCAGGTTTCAGAGCAGCCCTAGCTGCTAAATACARCGTTTTCATACCTCTCTCATTGCGTTGATGCATCCTTGAAAAAGAAACATCTTATTTGTCTCAGCATCAGTTAAATTAATATGTATAGCAAACGATCACGTTAATTGTTTCTCTGTTGAAATCTAATACTGGTGAATAGTTAACAATTTAAATGAGACTCTCAATTTCCTACACATTTCTGCAGAGATTTCAGTAATTGCTTTGGCTTTATTCATCCTGCCAATCCATGCTTCATAACACTGATTTCATTAATGAGCAGCTAAACACGACTGCCCTGCTGATGATTTTTCCCTGTGCTACCTGTGAAATGTCACTTTAAATGGCCACAGCTTGGTACAAGCGCACTGAAAGCACTAAGTGACAGTGATTTTTCCTTTTTTACTTCCACAGTTGTCATATGAAGTGGAAAGGTTACATCTGTCTAGAGTCACATCCAAAAAAGACAACCACAAGTGATTGATACACATTTTAAAAATACATCTTGAGTGAAAAGTGAGAGCTTTCACTACAACATTTTTCCTCCTCAGTTAAATAATTAGCATAAATATATATTCTTTGGGTGCATCACTGCTGGCATCACGATCTGCTTAAGGAGGGACTCTAACTTATGTTTTCCTTTGCTTTTGTGAATGATGCTAGGTTTGCAAAAGTCAAGCATTCAGGACRTAAGAAATAGGGTCAGGTGGACTTAAAGCAAAGTAGTTGAAGGGGAAGTTTTAAGACCTAATACTTAGAAGCATAAAGATTGTGCATTGGCCTCTGGAAGAAACAGATACTGGGAACAGATTAGAAAAGATGAGGTCTTATAAATCGATACACTTGGACYGACCTATGGAAAAGCAATAGCAGAGTTCAACACAGAAACTCCTTACTAAAACAAGTCCTCAACAAGCTTGCTTCTTCGGTACTGTTCCTAGAAGGCCTCACCAAAAACTTATCCTATATCGTATTTTCTTCTATATGATCTTCTCTATATTTAAATTGCTTAAAGGATACACAACTCACCTGTGTTTCTGACATATCTTTACTGTGACACTTCCTATACAGCTACTGAAGAGGATTCCTAAAGGTCTTTTTGCTCCGTGTCAGCACACATCCTCACTGCACACGTGTATATTTAACAGCAGCACCATTTTCACTTATAGCTTTTGCCAGATGGATTGATATTTTCATAGCAAAAATGCCTTTTAAACCAGATTTAAATCTCATCTAAGAGAGCCAATTTCTAAAAGCAAGACTGGAAAAACATCTCTTTTCTTCACCAAAAGAGGAGCCTTGCCACCATCCCAGCTCTCCACAAGGTCTCTCATGTTTTGATACCCAGTTTCTCCTGGCTGTTTCTGCAATATTCCCTGTATCCTTCCTACATTCAGAGCCTGCCAGCAACAGTCACAGGCCCATAGATGAAAATCAGGGATGCTGTTCACTCTGGAATCGTGCATTCATCCAAGAATAGCCCAATGTCACCCTTGATCTATCTTGGATCACATAGTTTCCATTACATTCCACTTGCTTTTTCCATCCAATAACAACAAAAGGGGTCTGTGGAGGCTGGTGAATGGAGAGCAGAGTTTCAGCACAGGAAACACAACCTGAGATTAAGTAGAAAAACATTATCAAAGCTCATAGCAAGGGGATAGGGGGAAGGTTAGAGCYTCACCTCCATGCTTTGCAACTGCAGGCCTTGATCAATGTTCAAAAGTTAGAGCATCATTTATTTTCCCAACTTGTTYGCTTTTTTTTTAGTTTAATTATTCAAGAAATTCTGGAGTGATACTTAAATCAATTCCTGTCCATTAGAATTTGAAATTCATCTGTTTTGCAAATAGTAAGTTGGTCTCCTAATATTTCACTGACATTTTCAGTAAGTGTATTTAAATACAATAAAAATATTTGATAATGAAGCCACTATTTAAATACAATAAAAATATTTGATAATAAAGCCGCTTTTTTTTTTTCTATGATTTAAATAGAATATTTGCTCCATGTAAGTCCATTAGAAGTGGAAGAAAGCAGTCTATACTTTTTCCTTAAGGAAAGAGCAAATTATTTTATAAATTTCTTGTTATAGTTGGATTTGCTTGACTTGCCTCACAAGGAGCCACTTTGCACCAAGCTTCAATCTGGTATTTTCCTTGGACAACTGTTTACAGCACTACCATAYTATTGCAACACTTTGCTAATAAGAGTCTTATCACTTAAAAGGTGTCATACTAAACACTGCATTTCAACCTGAAAACATAATCACAGCTTGGTTTAGCAYGCAGAGACCACTGAGCCTAAGTGTGTGTGCAATCCAGCCTTCACTATCAAGACCTGAAATGCCCATTTATCCATATATAAACATTTACTGTACATTGTGAGGCCTGATTGGATTTTAAAATGAAATTACTAYCAGTAAAGAAATGCTATTGATAAGCATGAACTACCAAATGAAATCTGCTCTCATTGCCAGCAGAAGCTGCCAATACATGAGCTCTGGCTCCTTAGGCAGAGCATTTCCAACCAGCACTACTGACCCCAGCCACCCCACAGCACCCACCCACCCTCCCAACTGCTTCTGGACTCTAACCAGCCACCTTGTGCTGGCTTCCTTACCTATATTTTGATTTCTTTTAAAAAGTCTTCCCATGTATGTCTGCCCTGGTAGCATACAAGAGATATTTACAAGGCTACATCATGTGAAAGATTACATCAATGTAAAATACTTCAGGAAATTAAAGTCATTCATATTAAAATCCACTATAGGTTTTAATGAACAAAGAGGAGGATGGGAAGGTCTGAGCTCTGACTCCTCACGATAGGGTTGTTGGTATATACTGTAGATTAATCATCACTTTTCTCTAGACATGTCAAGAGACCAGTCCTGGAAAGTCACTGTTGACAAGGCTGAAAAATGGACTCTAATTAATAGTGCTGCCACATTATTCCCAGTAATAGCCTCAGGGGGAAAAAGGAAAAGAAAAGAAAAAAAAGGCACTTCAAAGGGAAAAGTCAACATCCAACTTCTCCATTTCCATAATTGCAGTGGAACTTTCCATTTCTCACTACGTTTTGGGGGCAAAATATCCAGTGCCACCATACCCTCAGTCCACACGGTTACAATGTTCCTCTCCCAAGGAGCAGATAGTAACAGCAGCGTAAGAAAAGCTAGTGCAGCTAAAAATTCCCCTTTGGCACCATTCAGGCCACTGCCAAATAAATTAATGGCAATAAAAATCAGGTAAGAATAAAAAGAAGTAGGTAATAAAAAACAGTGTTCAAAGCTGAGCTCACCAACACGAGCCCCACCGTGCCATGATCCCAGGCTCTCTTTGCATTCAAGTGCCTGATTTCCCTTTGGAAGGGAAGAAAAAAAAAAAAGGTCTCCAGGCAGATGAAACTCCATACAGGCAGATGAAACTCCATAGTGCAATTCATTTTGATATCAACTGACATTAACTGGGGGTAAAGCCCACCAACAGATGCCCTTTTGTGCCTGCATGCAACTCAAAACCTGAACTGTGGACAGAGCGGGAACGATTTCCATGGGGAGAATTTAGGGGAAAAAAAAAAATCACTATCCCAGCACTCCCACCTAAGCTGTCCTGCAGACACATTCAACTCACCAAACAATTTCAAGCCAGCACACTGCACTATACATCCTTAATTTATACTGATCAAATTATCATCAAGACACAGAGATAGCTTAAATCTAGCATGTATTTCTGACTGTGTCATAAGCATTCTTACTCTAGGTAACAATGCTCTGGCTTCTAATTAAAGTATTCCTGCTCTACWGGCTGGCATAAATGACATCATAAAGGCTCATCTCATTAAGACACCTTTAGGAAGAGGAATTAGAAATTTTTCTGCTTCAGCCTGTCAAATTTCAACTGGGTCCAGCTCGTAAACCATAACAAACCTAAAGATAAGTCTGCAATAAAATTTGGAAACGATCCTTAACAAAAGGGGTGAAGAAAATAGTGGTTTGGTGGTCTTAAGCTAGAGATAGCTATTTTTATATTGCTTTCTTTTAAGAAAAAATAGCAGAAACTGTACCTGGGAGTCATCAGAGCCTCCCCAGCAGCAAGTCTACCACTTTGCCCCAAGCAACCTCTACTCCACCCGTCAGAGATATTTATTTCCTTTCATCATAGATATTTATTTCCTTTCTCCAACTGCAATTCAGCCGAATTGGTCAGTGTTGTTGCCCAGTGACAACTCACCCCCCGACTGACAACAAATACAGTCCTAGCCACTTGTGCAGACATGGGYACCCACCATAAACAACTTCCAGAGCAATACGAGAGCATAGGAAGAATCTTGTTGCAGAGCAGTTTGACTCATTTACTTCGTATGGAGGAACAAAACAAATGCCAAGCTAGGTCACATTGCACAGGTCCCATGAAAACACCTTGCAGCCAGGAGGAGCAGCATTAGCACTTGGCTTTCAGGCTGCCTGAGGAGCCTGCTCAGGGCTGGAGGAGCTTTCAAAGGAAATCTCTGCTCCAAGCACTCACTATATCTCACCACTGTACATTAAGATTTAAAATCTGCTTCCAGGAAAAAAAATATATGTATACATATATATATRTRTRTGTGTGTGCRTGTCTGCATGCAAAAACCTCATGAAATCAGCCCATTCKTCCTGCAATGGGCAGATCAGTWTTAAGAYGGGGCTTTCAAAGCAATGAGGGAACCAAAGAAGTGTCTAGAGTGTTTGAAAGCAGTTTAATTTTTTAGAGGGACCTGTATGAAGCATCAACCTTCCTCATCTCTGGCATGCTTGAAAAATACACGTTTAAGAGCATGCACTACCAGGAGCAAAGCTCCAAGTTTTTAGCTGCCCTCTGTTTGGCTGCAGAGCAGACAGCATCCCTGCTCACTAAGGCAAGCAGGAGCTGCCTGTGTATCTTGCAAGGTCTAAACTCCCAAAGCATCTTCTCAAGTAGCTCAGTGAAATCCCTGATGAAGGCACAGCAGYGATCAAGATATCTAATCAAACAACTGGATGCTGAGCAAATGAGAGAGAAAATACTGAAATTAGAATAACACGCTCGGRTCAATAAAACGCTTTGGCAATGCAAAGAGCAACTGCCTAGGTGCAGAGAGAGACGAAGCTGGAGCTGCAGTTTTTTMACAAGTCTGCAAAAAGGCACACAGCTTATGGGGGGTGGAAAGAAGCACAGATCAACACTGCTTTGATTTTAAAATCGCTTGTTCCCCTCGTCCCAGCAATGGTGTGAGCCCACGCAGGGAGCAAGCCTTCCGGTGTGTGTCAGCATCTGCACAGCTGCCCAAGCTCCCAAGCTTGTAGGCAGAGCCCTTCACAGCTTTAACGGGGGGTCATGGATGCTCTGCAGAGCGGCACGGACACCGGGTTTGTCAGGAGGGCTGACGAGCGCTGCACATCTGTAACTGCAATCTGGCCCCTGCTCCAAGCAACTCCCAGACACCACTTAGGAGCAAAATTCCTCCTCCCATCCCTCTCCATTGTTAAACACACTCTGTGGAAGCTCCTCATTTGGACTCGGGACCCCCAMCCTGGCATCTGGATTGGGAACTGTGCACATCCAGAGGGTGCCACAGCCGCCTCTCCATGTCCTGGGGCGCACAGACCCCTGTGAGGTGCTCGGGAGGCACCTCATGCCACACAGATCCCTGAGCCATCACTCCCATTACAAATATCAAAATATGAAAGCACTTGCAGGGACGTTGGTCACCAGCCCGGGGAGAAGCTCTCAGCAGCTTCACACAGAGCCACCGCTCCTGACCAAGGGTGAGATGTCTGCAGGAAAGAGCACCTCCTCACAGCCCAGCAGCACACCACGTGCACTTACCTCTCAAGCTACCCATACTGTGAGTTCTGCAACTTAACCCCTGCATGTTGGGAAGAAAGAGAAGCTGAGGCCACCACGCCTCGTGCTCCCAGAGCCCTGCTAGCTCCAAGCTCAGCTCCAACCGCGCTCGGTGGGAGGCAGAGGCGCCTGTGGAACAGAGCTCCTCGCCACAATAGCATCAAAGGACASCACGCCCTGAACACCTCTATTCATTCTGGGGAAACAAACAAATTATGACACCTAGACTCAAGAATCCCCACCTCCCTTCGACCAATGCAATTCTGATGTGGAGACAGAATACATCTAGATTCACGTATTCTGCAACTTGATTTTACCATTAGGTTTCTCCACACCAGCTTGCCTGTCCGCAGCCCTTTCCTTACTGAGGTTTCCTACCACCTCACGGAGCTAAAACAGGAACTTGGAAAAGCTGAAGACATTTTATAGGAATGGCAGGAAAGCTTAAAGACTTACAGTGTTTAACAAGAAACAAGTTTACTCGGCAAAAGAAAACAAAACCAGCATAAGCTAGAGAAAGCTGCTACCAATTGTAACATTTTATATTTGAATTGCGTCCCATTCACTATTGTCAGCTTTATGAAACAAATTACTACACGAGCCAACACAAAGCTGCAGCCATGCTACAGACCCTTAGATCCAAGAATTTCTACTGCTTCCTTATTAGAGAGGGGTTTTTTTAGTCTTTTTTTTTTTCCCCAGCAGGTAAATTGTTTTGTCAATGTTTTTATTTTTTAAACAAATACTACAATTCTGTACAGAAAGAAATCAATGTCTGCTATAATGAGTTTCAGCATAGCAATCCCAATACCAAGAAGTAATTATGGTTTATTAGATTTGCTGTTTTACTGGAAATGCCCACACTGATGATAAATGGTTAGACCACTCAGCCCGGATGCTAGACCACATTTTACATTASAAGAAATGACAAGTTGGGTTATACTAGTAGTGACACAGTGTCGTCTCCTCGCACTCAGCAGCACTCTCCTTCCCATTGCAAGGAAGGAAATATTTGAAAGTTTTGATTCCGTACGACTAATGACATAAATTAAAGTCTAAATTTTATTATTTGAAAGCTTAAAAGTCTTTAATGCTGTACTTCAACCAACTTCCTCTATAACCATTTTAACTGTGGAACAATTGGCGCTATAGCCAAAGGTTCTGGCCTCACGGAGATATTCTCAAACCATTTCCATGGGTTATTTTTGTTCCAGGTACAGCATTTGCACCAGTGGGAAGCACTGCAGCACACGGGGCTGTACAAGAGCTACTTGTTTTGAGACAAGTTGAACAAAATTGAAGCCATCGCCACTCCCATGACTTGCAAGCTTTTCCTTTTTGCAATACTGTATTAGAAGAATAGAAAATGAAAAAAAGGAAATAAGCTTCTTCAAGCCTTTCTTAGTGAACTAAGCTTCAAGTAGTCCTTCTCAGAGGCACTCAGGTTTCCAAGCTTGTTAGCTCCATAACGGCACACGCACTTACAGAAAGCAGGCGCAAGGGGACGGAGCGCGGAAGAGCAGCCCGTGCCTTGTGCTGGCACCTGCGGCACAGCCCCTGCCCCAGGGCACGCGCTGCCTTCTAGCGCCCCGGGCACCAGAGCCACGTGAGTCCCTGTGGCTTTCCTACACCGCTTGACCGCTGTGAGCGGGGACATGAGCGTTTCCAAGTCACCGTGTGCAGTTACACAACACCTTCCCAGAAAAGATGCAGATCTAAGCAATACCAGAGTGCCAGAGTTCAACATTTGCTCAGAAGTTTTGTGCGTTATATAAGAAAATTGTGGGTTTTTTTCCTCTTACCTCTGCCAAGGCTGGCTCAGCACAGCCAGTCCATGATGCCGAGCACTTCCCTCCATGGTGGACAAAGATCCACCTACGGCACTGGCTCTCACATCTCCACTGCTCGAAGCTCCTGCTTCCCCAACCTCCTTTCGTGTATCCAGGCCCACATGCAGGTCTCACCCCCAGCCATCCCCTGGCTCAGCCTCAGCTGTAACTCCCCAAGGATCCTGTAGCAAAAAGCCACAGGTGGGTTGAGTTGGGTTTATAAACTCCCCAGCCCTCCCTGTTTCTCCCATTACCTGCAGCTGCCCTGAGAGCCCCTGTTGCAGAAAAGGAGCTGACAGCCCCATTTGGAACAGCCCCAAGGGCAATTATCTCACCTGGTCCTTAGGAAACAGCAGGCTCATTAGGGACAATCCAGGAATAAAAGTCCTAAACTCTGCATACCTTCAGGCMCAGCCAAGAAAGAAAGGTCATTTTCTTAAACTTGGTTTCTCAAAGGTCTGAAAACCACAAAATAACATAACATAAAGAAGGAAGAAAGAAAAAACACTTTAAACCAAAGGGCAAGGGAACAAGAGGAGGTGGTCACCTACAGCCAGGTTCTAGCAAGGTGACTCCAGGAGAGCTCACAGGTATATATATCGCTGAGATAACTCTTGGGGGGGACAGCAAGTGGTAGCAGAGCTGACTTCCAGAGTGAAGTGACCCAGAAGAGGTTAACAGCTTCCCAGGCTGAGTTTAGATCCAAATGGAGATCTGTATCCGGAAGACAAAGTGTCGTGCTATTCCCTGAATCTTCATTCCAGTGGCAGGGACGTGATTTAGGGACCACAGGCTGTGCAAGTAGGAACTTATCAGCTTGTTAAATCTCAGCTGAGATTGCACTTCTGGTTGTTTACCTATAACCCTTTGTTTTTAAATTTATAACTAAAAGCCTGGTCTCAAGTTTGTTTTAGTAAATCTCCATGTTTTGTCACTCAGGCTGTATGGGGCGAAGCAGATTAGATGAGCACAGCAAAGGAAGAGCACACCAATCTTCTCTGGAAAGAGTCAATCCAAGMAAAGCAATATATGGGCCTGCAGACACTCCTGGACAGGCCGTTAAAAAAGGAAGGGCCCGGGGGGGCTTTGYCTGGGGTCCTGCTCACAYRGGGAATTGCATCTCTGCAGCAGGATGTTCAGCTGCTCCAGGTGGCACTTTCCAGTCTCCAGCTCCTCTGTTGTCTCCCATGGSTCAATTGTCTCCTCGCCACCAAAGCCACCAGGCAGGGGAGTTCCTGGAGCACCCAGGGGGGATGTGAGGACTTAATCGTGCTGATCTATTGTGCCAGCACAGCCCCAAGACCCCCCTACTCTATGATTACCACCAAAGCACCAATCCAAYGCCAGATACCCAAGGAAAGGGCAGGGATCATGGAGATCCATGCGTCCCACAGCCTGGAGCAGGACCAAATCCCTTTGTCTTCCCACCCACTGCAGGGACACAACCCGTCCTGCTGTCCCAGCCACCAGCCCAACACTGTGAGCACCCACATCTCCACCAGCRTGGGCGAGCCCCAGGTAGGCAAAGTAAGTTTGAAGATACTGAAGCCGTGGATATCTTATTGCAATTCATTTCCTGAATTATTTAGAGCGTGATTTGTTTCATACTTCTGCACCCCCTGTCCCTAGAGACATAATGTTTAGGATGATCAACCCTTCTGTCTTTACAATATGTCCTTGYTCACAGCACCTCAGGCTTCTGTTCCGGCGTGATTCAGAATGGATAGGAGCTGGTGCAAGGAGTGTTTGCCYGGAAAACCTCTGAGGAATATACAAGTTTTAGCGCTTCGGGGAGTAGGAGCCTTCCCTCACATCAAAAGCCCCAGTCAATTCCTAGGGAATTCAATGCTATTGAATAATGCATTTCCAAGATCAGAGGCAAGAAACAACTACTGCCATAAACCGGTCAAATTTAATCAGAAACATTCATCAGAAGATAGCGATGGCCAGGAACACTGAAATATTTCCCTCTAAACATCCTGAGCTCGACAAACTTTTGCTGATCCTCGGCACGGTTCCCAGAGCAGAACGGAGCTGAATTCCAGGCAGAGGCTGCCAGGATCCTTCGGTCTCAGGCAGACCTGCCACCAGGCAGATTTCCTTGGGAAAGGGTCGTTATCTCCAAGCTTTGGCAGCCATTCCAGAACTTCTGTTTTCTGCTATCCATACTCAAGATCATTTATTTCCAATCTTGCAAATTAGAAAGGCCCACAAGGGTGATTGGGCTCTTAGGGGTTCCAAATTCTTGTGGAGAAGGGACTGAGACCAKAATGGAGCTTTTTTTATTTTTTTTTCCCTGGGATTTCCACTCAATAGGTAATTTTGAATTATGTCTGCCCAACCTGTTCTTTAAATCCCATCATAAAAGCCCTACAGACTCTTTGGTTCWAATGGAAGATGGACATGGAGAGRGAAGAAAGCTCGGCCATGAAATCCCTTTGCTCACTGYGCAGATTCAAGAGARAACAGCAGATTAACCAGCTGACAAYCCAAGAAGTGCTAATATGGGCTGAATTTCACTGTATATGTATGACTGTATGACAAAATTTGAGCATCCCTCCTCAAACCAGAGCATTTTTGTGCTTAGTTAGTGCAGAAGAACTGATGTCTTCCACAGTGCCTAAGTCCAGCTTGCTAAAATATAAGTCCATCGCTCCTTGCTTTACTTGAAGTAGTCATGGGAATAGTTTCCTCYTCTTTGCAAGGCATTTCTCAGCTCTGTTTGTGGCCAAGGTCTTCCCTTGATCCCCTCTCCTCTGAGCACCTTGGTCTGTGCTCATGCATCTCATTTCCATAGCACTGAACCTGTCCACACCTCTCACCATGGGTGGTACCAAGCACAAGCTGAGAGCAGCATGCAAAGATGGTTTCCAACAGTTTAAATGCCACAATTCTCCCTATTCATCATATTACAGCAATTTCTATTATTTATTTTGGTGAGGGAGGAAAGGAGACCAAGGATGATATTCATGGTTTCCTTCTCATAGCAGAACTGCTGGAGAATGACTCAGGGAAACCCAAAGATCTTCCTCATGAGCATCCTTGGTAGCCTACATTACAAGTGTGGTAAAAGGTCCTGTTCACATTTTGGACGACTAAAAAGCTCACAATTTAACCAAGAACATCTCTTACCGAATTCCCCACCCCTTTTCACAGCAGGATACTTTGCATTCACATCAAGATACAGCTGAGTGTCCCCAATACCTTATCCTTTCTTACTGGTTAGTAACTGCACAACCACTTGCACACAATTTTCATACCAATTTCTTTCCAGTTTTTCGTTTATTCTACTGTAAATATTTGAGGTACGAGGGAGGGTTCTCACAAAACATTTTTTTTGGCAAATAACCACAGTGTTCTGGAAGCAGAACGGCATCCTTATATTTCTTAAACATTGATAAAACAAGAACAAAAACATCTATATGTGTCTGTATAGATATAAGTGTGTATGTATAGACACAGAGAATGAGAATAAATAGGAATATGCTTTAGATCGTGTGCTGCTGCTGAAATTTCACACAGACTGAGTGTTGCTTGCATAAACTGGATGTAAAATAAGGTGAAAGCGAATGCCCGGTGGTACCCAGGGACATTCACTTGAAGACTCTCATGCAAAAGGGGGATGGTGACAAGCTCRGGACACTTTGCAGCACCAAGACTGGCACCAGAACCAATGCAAGCGAGCCAGAGCCACAGCCAGGGACTGTGAAATACCCCCAGATTAATGAAATCCTGCATTTCCTTAGGAAGCCAAAAGAAGGCGAYGTGGGGGAGAGCTGAAGCACTGGCTGGTTTCCAGCAGTGGCACAGATACATCCTCCCTCTGCTGAGGTGCTTCTGTGGGAAATCAGTCCTGCCTAAAACCTGCTTGGATTTTAGGAGGGTTTTGTCCGTCTGCGATGGCCCGTCCCCTCCTGCACAGCAATGCCAGGTCTGTGCTGCTACTTCTCTATTAAGCCAAATAATTTTGCTTAACTGGAGGTACCCACTCATGACTCCGGACAAGCAGCTCCGATTTGAAAGCATTAAGACRCTGGGAATCAACTGCTTCACTTGGTAATTTGTTCCTGCAATTAATCATCCTCACCACCCAAATCCATGCTGGATTTCTCCCTTGAATTTATCTGGCTTCGGCTTCAATTCCTGTTAGGCCTTTTTCCCTTGAGCCGCTTAATTCTATAGTAGCCATTACCTTTTCCCCATGGATGTATGGAAACACCATAATCGAGTGCCCTCTCGGGGTCCTTTTTGGTAATATAAGCAATTTAAACTCTTTAAGGCTGTTGCTTCTAGTTTTTTCCTGCTATATCCCCACTGGTGCTCCATATCATCCTTTTTAGAATAGATCAGCCTTCTCAGAGCTGTATTAAAATGCATTTTGCCCAAATATGCAGRTATCTTGGGAAGCTCAAATTGTCTCCTCATTTTCCAAGCAACTTTTGGCTTCTCCTCCACGTACGTCCACCCTGGGCAAACTCCCACGCGCACGCTCCCCTAGAAAATTTGCCCCAGTTTGGAGCAGCAGAAGGGGCCAGGAACACGGGGACAATTCCATGAATCTCCTTCCGCTCTGCAGGAAACTTTGCACCTTTCCAGTTCCCATCTCCATTACTTTTCTCCCAGGCGAAGCCTCTTGCAGAGCCCGGTTCCAATGGGGGCTGATTTTTCGCTCTGGCTGCTCCATATCAAGGTCACACCGGCAGCTTGCGAGGGGCAGCCGCTCTGTTTTGGCCTCCTTGAGCCCAGAGCCCGTTTTCTCCTTGTTTTTCTATTTTTGTTCTTGGGCTTTTTTTTTTTTTTTCCTGTATTTATCCAGATTTTCCATGATTTTCACTGCTGAACAGAGGGACTTGGGGCTTCCCTGTCACAGGACCCACACATCACCTCCCTGCAGTACTTCCTGTGCTCCCCCTCTTGCTACCACGTCCTCCTCATTACCTGCGTGCCGGCCACTTTTCATGCTTTAGGAAGTGCTTTGGATGCAAATAAACCCATCTGTGGCTTTGCATGCAGGATTTTAGAAGTTACTAGAAGATGAGAAGCAACATACGACAGACTCACAGGAGCCTGTGATTAACGGAATTGTTTTCAAGAAGGTTGGTTTTCTCCTTTTCTTAGGCCAGCARTGGAGATAGCATCCAAAACTGCAGCATTTTCCTGGTATTTCTAGACTATTGTTTCAGGCCTACCTGGCTGTACCTGTCAGGAGAGCAGGAATCTGCATTATCAGGAATGAGGGAAAGCATGGAAAAAGCAAACACACCACGTCCATTACAACAGGGATGCTATTGTAGGCAGCACGCGCTGCTTTAGTACGGATTTACACCTCGGATCGGCCGGCGCTCCGGAGCTCAGCGTGCGAGCCCGAGGACGCTCTGCTTGCATGTCCTTCATGTTCTATAAATAAACACGGGAAGTGGCACGGAAGCGTTTAAGGGCACTCTGTTATTAAACAGTTACCAGCAGATCTCATGGGTTTCAGCCGTTCGTCTTCTCCGGGCTGCCGTGACTGCTTGACAAGCTGTAGATGCTCCAGCTCTGGGGCCAGCCTGAAAATCAAAGCAAAAGAAAAAAGAAATAGGTAGAAATGGTAGTGGGAGATCTTTGTGTCTTCAGGGTAATCTCCCTTGTGGAGACAGGCCCAGGTTGCCTGGATGGCCAYGAAGCCCCCAYCTCCTCCTGCAAGTGGCCACGTCCCTTATAGACACAYGGACCTGGGCAMCGAGGGACCCCAAKGGGMCGTGAAATTTGGGGTTCCGTCAGCRCTGCAGTTAATTCCCCAGACTTCAGTCCAAAGCAGGGAGTTCCAGACAGAGGTGACTCACAAAGGACAGATCTCAGCCCGGAAATGGGCAACGAGCCGCGGCACGCCAGGGAGCGGGCGCTCGCCGTGGGTGTTGAACACGTGCAGCACCGGCCCAGGGGACAAGGAAACCATCTGCAGRACGCCTGCATGCAGCTGTCTGCCCCTCCTTTTTGGTATAGGAACAAGGTAAATTCTAGTAAAACTCTTTGGATGATGGCAAAGCCAGCTATAAAACTATTCCTTGCAGTTCTTCCATTTTCCTGGGGAAATGCAAGAGAACAAAGAGGTTGCCTCGCAGGAAGGCACAATGTTATTTTACCTGCTCCCACCCAGAAAAGAGCCCCTGGCCTATCTGAACCAAACCAAATCTCTCCCTTTATAGAGGGCTCTTGATTAACATAGCGACTTCTGGCCATAATCGCTTACTGAGCGGCTCTGGCAGCTGCTTCATGCGTGAAGGACTATGGATTTAGTTCAGGTTTAGTCTTTGTTTGAACTAGGTTGTCTTAYGGGGTACACACGTGTCTTAAAAGTTCTCAGGCAAGCCTCTGACCTCTATAAAAAGTCTTTTATCAAAGTAAAGATACCGAAGAAATCCAGAGTTTCTCAAGGAGTAGAAAGTCTCCAAGCCCAGACGTGCCAAGGGGAGATCCCTGCTGCTCCTTCCTGGAGAGGAGAGGCGCTCCTGGAGCTCTTCCCCCCTAGTTTTGCTTTGTTTTCTTCTGTAGTTTGGTCATATTTCTGACAAACGACTCTCCCCACTCCATGTTGTCACTTGTCACTTAACCACAGCACAAAAAGAAGAGCAGCTCTTTTGGAGCCAAACACAAATAAAAACTCACACACTAGGGTACTATGTAAAGCATTAGGAAATTAATCCAAACTATTTTYGTGRTCAGTTAGAACAGAAAGATGAATCRCATCCCAATGAAAGCAGATTATTTTTATATCCAATTTTATTACCCGTTCCTGGGAGTGCCACATCACTAAGGGTCACACATGGCACCTACCAAGGTAGCAGCCACCATAAGCACCACCTGTCCCAGGCCATGGTGGTTCCGCCASGCTCCACCACTCTGTCCCAGATCTTGTTCTTGACGTGTTCCCTGAAGATGCAGCCCCCGAAGTCAAGCTGCCAACAGGGAAACCAAAGAGGAGAAGAAAATCGTTGCTATTAAGCACATGCTACAAATCCATCCCCTGCCAAAAAGTGTCTTGGAGGGTTTCCACAACCCAAAACATTCATGGGTTGCTCTGCTGCTTCCCAAGGATGAGAAAGGGCACCCTTTAAGCCTGGTCCTTGCCGAGTAAGAAGGCTGAGATCCAGCTTCCTGGTTCCCCGAATGAAGAACTCGAGGGCTGCTCTTTCTGGCAATAGTTTCAGGAGCTGGTTTGCAAGGCAGAGGGATCACGACTATCCTGATTTACTGCTGGGTTGTTCCTAGGAAAAGCACCATCAAGGCCGTGAGCTTGAAAAGTGCTGGCCAAGGCTTTTTTCTATTATTATTATCCTTCTGTTCCCTCTGTGAGGGATGAGGTGCACCGGCAGCTCCGTGTTCTTTATCTGCAGGTGATTTTCACTTAACGGCGCTATTGATCCCGTGATGGATCGGGAACCCCGCAGCCGCGGCCTTGGCTCCCACGGTGCGAAAGCTCCWTTAGATTTATGAGATCCTCCGGGATACACCGGGGCTCTGCAGCCCGTCTAGCTATAGGCTTTACGCTGTACCCGCATTCCCGTGATTCGTGCTCCCTAATGAATGAATGATTATTATTATTATTATTCCCGGGTAGGCTCAAGGTCCCTCTTGCCGCTCAGCTGCACGTGCAGCRCAGTTCATGGGTGCACACGGGCAAGAGCAGCCCGTGGCAGCCCGGCTCTCGACCTGCTCTTCGTGCTCTTTTTCCACACTTGGACAGGACCGGCGTGCAGCCACGGGCACCTCTGCTCTCCCTCCGTGGACACACACGGCCTGTTTTCACGGTGTGCGATGCAGCCACGAGCGAGCCGGGCACGCTTTGCCTACGAGGCTGCTTGCATACAATTCTCATATCAACAGAAAAACATGGAAAAGYCAAGTCTGTTTACCTAGCTAACAAGAGCGTTTTGCACGCTCACTTAAGCCTGTGTGCGATTTTGCTGGCAATCCAAGGCTGTTATTAAGATAAATGTGAGCGCTGTATAAAAAAATTAATTTAGTTTTCATATCTCTGCTGTTGCCTCTTTTCATATTCCCTTGCTCCTTTTTATTCACTGTGGAAAGCGGCAGGCACCTATTGCTCTGCTGAAATATAGACTCTTTCCGTTACARTTTTCAGCTATTATTGCAGCAGAAAAGGGCAAAAAGAAACCCCACCATATATTTGCTGTGCACGTAGATACTGAAGACCTGCTGCTGATACAGATAGCAGAAGCTCAGGGCATTGCTCACACAGTGGTGACACCATCCCACCCCAGGCATCACAAATTTGTCTTTCCCGGTGCTCCATCCCAGTCTGGATCCGCCACAGACACTTTGCTGCTGGGATCACCTCTTTAGGTGTAAAGATTTGGATGTACCTGCACCTTTGTGTAAAACCTCACAGCTTTTAGCAGCAGCTTTTCAATGAAATTGCCCTTGTTTATGATTTTTAGGACACCCATCGTGCTTAAGCACCTGACACCAACTTGTCCTAAAAAGACGGAAGTTGCATGAAATCCAAAGAATCGTTCCCAGGGTATTCGCCCAGTAAATCTGGTCCCAGCTCCCCAACGCAGCAGGCAGCCTCAGCAAAGGGCAGGCATTTACCTGGCTGCTAAACCTAGTATTTGGGCCAGGGGCTGGACACGGCATTTGGACACGGTGGAGCCTCTGAGGCTGCGCAGTTTCTYGCCCGCTTCCTACCCTGACACTGAAGAACAGACACGCAGATAAAACACCTGGATTTTTCCAGTGGAAAACAAGCGGCTCCCCGCTTGGAGTCACCGCAGGCAGTTCCCGGCTCCTGCACCCTGCGGCCGGCACGGGTAAAACGCGCCGACCCGCCCAGAACTCGGGCACGAACCGGATCCAGAGCAGCGCGGCCCCCGAAGCGACGGGACGGGGCGAGCGCGGCTCCCGCGCGCCGAGCGCCGCCCTGCGGCCGCGCGCGGGATTTTGCGTATATGTGTCACTATATAAATAACCCTTATAAGACGCATGCAAACTTCCCATACATCTATATACTTAAAAAGTTATATAATGAAATTACATATAATTTATATAATATCACACACGAYATATATTATTTTATAAATATTTAATATGCACAGTCCAAGCAACCGACGAGCGCGGCGGCAGCAGCAGCGCTCACTTCCCACGCGTGGATGCCCAAGGCCAAGGCGGGGGTACCAGGGGGAGCACCCACAAACCTCCCGCAGGAAGCAAGCGCAGGCCCCTGCGCCTGCCCCTCCGGCACAGCAGGGKCATACAGCAAGCAGCGTTTGCCTTKTTCCCCGYGTGGAAAGGACTTACCCGGAGCCCYGTCCTGTCACTTGCTTCTATTCCAGTTCCATTGGGGGCGGCCACGAACATGAGTCTTTCGCGTCATGGGTCACCCGTGCACACCCGCAAGCACAGATACATGTTTTAGGAGGCTCTATGCATGCACATATATGAAATAAACCAATAGCCCAGTTGCTCTAGCTGGAGATCACTGTCTCCTCTCTTCTACAAGTAAATATATTGGCTTTGTTTAACATGYCCTCCAAAAGCTCCTCCATGCGGCTACAGCAGCTCTCATGAGGAAAGGTAGCTGTGATGCCAAGAGCAAAGGTCCAGGAACTGCAACCCAGAAGAGAAGACGGGATTTCCCAACTGAGCAATGTCCTACAGAGCCACTAGAGTGCATCACGTTCAACCGAGTGATGGTAACACCAAAGAGAACACCCTGAATTTTACCATCAAAATTACTTTGCAAGAGTGTTGCAAGACACRTGAAAAGCTCCGAAGTGGCTCCCAGTCAGCTGGCAGCAGCAACACACCCAGCTCAGCAAGACGCCGGGGTCAGTCCGGCTTCATCCCATAAAATAACCGTCAAGGAGACTCTTCAGACACTCGAACCTGCGGAGAATTAYTACCCCTTTGGCATGGTTTGTATAGGCAGGCCTCTGGCGAGGCAACAACAGACACCTTTAATCACCAGACTTACTTTGTTTATTCCTTAATTATATTGGGTCATTTTTAAATTTTAAGTTCTTAGAGGAAAACTGTTAAATCAAACAGATTTTCAAAACCACCTTTTTTTTTTTTTTTTCCTGTTACATTGATTATGCACTGTCAGCTCTTCCAATACTGAATTATTTATCTTAACAATACTTTAATGGTCAGATCACGAGTGTTCAAAGGAAGAACATCCCAGTCTGAGCACTCGGGTTTTCATGAAGACACCATCAGATACAATTTTAATGAAAACCTTTCAAACAACTAGGGATTTCAGGAGCGAAGCAGGTTTCCACAGAGGGTAAAATGAGCCAGACTGACTCAGCAGTGACCTGTCATTTCCTCTACATCCAGCTGCATGTAAATAACAGCTTTTAATCACAGAGTGCCAAATAAACCTAGTTTTCTGCTTAGTCCAGCAGAATAAGTCAGAAATAAGRACAGGTACCAAGTGCAGGTAGTTCAGATCTAAAACTGCCCACGAATTTTTCTGTGGGTAAACTACCTGTCCCACATGATAACCAGCTTCTCTATTTACTCTTACTCACAAACCATAGGTCAGGGGGAAGCATTATTTCATTCTACCTGTCTGAAACTTTACAAATAACCTTGAGCTCAACCCAGCCCCAGAACAAGGGAAGGTGCAARTTTAAGAGCAGAGGTTTTTTGGTGTAGGGATTAGTTACTCCTGCGCCCCTGAAGCCTCCAGGTTTCTTACTAGCRAGGCCAGTTTCCAACTCAGCATTCCGGTGGCACAACACAGACATAAACCATTTCCAGGGAGGCAGCTCCAGCTCAGACCAGTGTAATCMAGCATTATGCCCAGCGTGGTTAAGAACTGACAACTCCCTCTGCTCAGTCTAAGGCACGAGCGAAAGCTGATCAAGGGTCGTGTAGCAAAAAGCAGGGGCAGCAAAAAGCACACAGGGCTGCTGGGGTTCTCTGAGCTAAGATCCATGATACAAAAATCAGAAAATACACGCTTAAAAACTTCACTACTCTGTCCTATGAGAACCTCAATGTTCTTTCCAGTTACCAAGTGTTGTATAAGGGTGTATAAGAKTACTTCTCCTTTTCCTTCTCTTCCATTTAATGTCTATAAAGAAGTTCAAAGTGCCCTTCTTTGACGCATGGAAAGACACACACATATTGGACCAAAGTGAATGATTAAGCTTCCATGTGTATGATTTGATAGGTAACATGTGTGCAGATGGGTAAAATTTTCCACTTCGGTCACCAAGTCAGGCAGGGCACAGACTCCTAAACCAGAGTTAGGGCTTGCACGTTGTCTTCATTTCCCAGAACCCAGCTCCATCAATGACAGCAAAATCATGCGGCTTTTCTTCAGAGCATGAGACTTCTGGCTCTGTACACAGGGATAAGTTCTGTGCAGAGAGTGCCCAGAACTGCATCAAGTACAAACAGCTGAAACTCAGGACAGCTTTGATGGTCAGCATCCCTCAGGTTAGAGGGAGGGAAAAAGAAACAGGCATAAGAACTCAACAGCACCTGTATTTCCTCCCCCCAAACAAACTCCCCAAATGCAAAACACATTCCAATCTCCCATGTGACGGGCACAGGATTCTCAGCCTGAAAGCTTTCCAGTTCAGATGTAAAAGTTGCTCTCCTGTCAAAAAGGTGCATGTAAGAACAGCCTTATCGAAACTGACACACAAGTTTATTTCTTAAACCAGATATTGCCGTGCCAGACATACAATCCTCCTCTAGAGGGCTCCCCATTACTTATCATAGGTATTTTTGTAGAACATCAGCTTAATAAGTAACAAACCTATCTGCACCTATCAGATGTTATCAGCTCTTGACAACGGCTGTTCTTTCTTATTCCCCCACCCACCTCCTCTGGTATCTCAGCTATTTTAACATATTATGAAAGAATTTGCTTTCTTTCCTTATCATAGCCAAGAAAATGCTCCTCCTAGGAGCACCAGGCAGAAACCAGCCTGGATTGGGATGTGTTAGTCACTGCAAGCCTGGAGGATGCCCTTGTCTGCTCTTGCTTGTGCAGTTCATGTTGCCTTCAGCACTCTAAAAAAGTGCTCAGATCACTTCTTTCCACCAGCAGGAAAGATCTGTCTTAACCAGCACAGCTGCTTGCAAAACGAATGACTGCCCTAAAGGCTTTGCTGCCCTTGCTGCCATGAATCAGCCTCACTTGTGACTCAGAGAAGTCCCTATTTGGGAAACTCTCAAAGGTAGGTACACAAACTACAAATGTACACACACTCACTGCTCAGGAGACATTAATAACATTATTCAGTAATAAAATTATCTAACATTCTCGTTTGCACCAAGRTTTTATTCAATTTTATCATGTGGAATTTTATAATGCGTACTGTGAAGGTAACTTTCCATATTTATTCTTGTTTTGGAGTCTCATTTACCAGGTTTTGAAGTAGCTGAAAGCTCTGGCAGTTAATGAGCTTCTCTTTTTGAGAAAAAATAAAAATAAATAATAAAGGAGGAAACTATTTTTAACTCAGGAGAAGAAACCAAGAGATCTCCCTCTAGTAAACTTCTCTGTAAACAAGTTTAATTGTATTTGTGAGCTCAGAAAAGTCTGAGATTACTATTACCAAATATTAACAGAAATTGAAAATAATGCCATTCAACACTTGAAAGCTTTCTTCCTATAAAGGATAAAAAGACTTTCAGTTTATATTTTATCTACACAGTATTTTCCTGAAGAAAAAAGAAAAAAAACACCCAATGATTTAAAATGCAGAGCTGTCTCTTCAATACCACYACTTGAAAAGGAAGTGATAAAAAAGTTATAGAAGGAAGTAATAGATGAAGAAATCTAACAACTGAGATGTTGTCAGGTTTATCTACTAAGCACTCTAGTGCTACCCAGATGATAAGCTGCAGTTCCAAACATTTCGYACTTCAGCTGATACAATGCACATTGTACCTATCTTACAAACCAATCTTCCTGTTCAAAAACCATAGTGGATATGTAGAAACTTTCCACATAATGAGATTAACAAGTCTGACACAAATATAAAAAGAAATTTTGTGCCTTTATTGGAATGGTGTTAGGCTTTAAATACACCAATTTTGATCATCTGATTATTTGGTTTTAATTAGAAATGACACTACAGAACTGCAATATTGGTCCAACAGTCTTGTCTTTACTTTTTTTCTTTTTAAAGCAAGAGATAGAATGAAAATGCACCGAGTAATCAGAAAGCACTAGCAGGCATTGGTTAATCCAAGATACTAGCTTTTCAGTTCCAAAAGCACTTGTATTGCATGGAACCCAGGATTTAGTTTGGTCATAATTTGTAAGAACTAGTTTAAATAGTCRTTTGACTTGTTTTTAATATTTTTTTTTTTAAGTTGGTGACTGGTAATTGTTTCCCCCTCAAATATTACATTTTAAATCATATTTTTCCTCAAAGTATAAAAAAGTATGAAATATAAACAAGCTCCTGCATTGCACCCATGAAAGGCTGCAACTGAAGCGTTAGAGAGCTGACTATCTACACACCGCCAAATCCCATCAAATCTCCAATAATTCATTAATATACAAAATATCAGGGCACAGAAAGAACTAAATCCACTTTTATGTTTTGTTACGCACAGTTTCAAATAATCAAATCTAAAGAAAAAAACAATCATTTTGGCTTTCCACTACATCAGCATGTTGAGACACTTATTAAAATACTCCCATTTAACTGTTTGGTCTTTTTCTTATTGTCAAGTCATGTTTGTTATCTTAATACCGGCCATCGGACAAACAAGTAATCAGAGAGACATCTCCTCCCAACCTCCCTAGCCCTGACCCCTCCAAGGTCAGCTTTAAGACATGACTCCAAACACGGGGTTGTGACGACAGATGCTAGGACCAATTTCTTCATAATCTTTTTTGGTATGGCATACTTGGTAGAACTCAGGCTGTAAAAGACAGAGGATAAATTAGTCAGTGTTGTGCATACCATATTTTAGCAAAATAGATATTCCATGTTGCAAATGAGAGTAAAAAGGAGAAACAGATAATTTGGAAGCACTGCTTCAGTCTTTAGCTATGATGTAATACTAATTTCAAACAATATATATGGTCATAAAATCAAAATGGTACATTTGGAATTCTCACACCGGAAAAATATAATTACACTTCCATTTTAAGTTTTCAAAGCCTAACCAAAACTTTAAGGGGCAGAGATTATAATTTGTTTCTGATGACAGTCTGAGACTCTCCACTTGCATTTAAAGCAAAGGAGAGGAAAAAATTCAAAAGCATACTCAGAACTAAAACACATTCAGCTTTAGTTAACTTACTGTGGAAGCCAGCATAGATCCTCCAAACCAAACAGCATATCTTTGCATATGGTGTGTAATGACTTGAACATCAATAGGCTTAGGCTATTCAAAATAGAGAAAAAAGGAATAATTAAAATTCACTTTTGCTGGTGACATTAATTAGATTAAGTGCATCTTCCAAGACTGATTTCCATTACTTGGTATCTTCTTAAATGTCAGATATGAAAAAAAAATATTTTCCAAATTTAACATGTTTTAAAATCTTGTGACAAAGCATCAGTTGCAGATTGACTAACTGTATCTAGAATCAATACAACTACAATTTTATTTTTCCGAACTGCAATGCTTACTCTAGTTGGCCTCTCTGCTTCTATATCCAGATAAGCTTTCATCCCTCCCAAAATGGTTACAAAAGACATCCTAACCTGTACTTATCAAGAGTGGCAGTGCATGTAATAGTTTCAGCAAGAAAAAAAAAAAAAATCTGTTTCAGTACTACTTTTTTTTCTTTCCTTTCCAAAATGGAGATTCACCAACCATTTTCACATTAAAAGTTTAAATTCTATCCTTTTATTAAGTAAAAATCTGTGGTTCAGATCAATAAAAGTACATCAGCAGTGCAACAGTGTATCTGGGGAAAGAGTATGGYAACATCCTACGATAAAAGAAATGTCTCTTCTATAGCTAGTCTTCTGTTCACTATGAAAATCTGAATCTCTGTAAAGCCTCTAATCTTTCATTTGAAACTTCCATTTTCATTTAATACTGCAGTACATTACATGTACATTTTCCAATTAATAAGATAGTAAATAATACTTAAGTACATTGGCTACAAGAACTTACCTTCAGTCTGCCACCRCTAAGTTCTTCACTAAGTTTCAGTCTGGCATCAACAGTCCTTTTCAAGTCTCGCTGCAAGCGGCGACCAAAGTCCCTGAACATGGTTGAGCCTCCAGAGAGGACAATATTCTGTTTTGAATATGCAGATTACATATATAAAGTTAAAACTAATTAATAGTTGATTCTTGTTGACAGAAACTGTCAAAGGTAATTGCTACTCCATCAGTAGCAGCATGATGGCACTTTCACTTTGAAAATAGTCCAGGATATACATTTACTGCTCCTGAATACCACACCTCTTTAAAATGCATTAAGGCAGTTACAAAAATTACTGAATACTTCTGGAAGCGTAGATTTCCAACTGCATCCAGTTCTAAGATTCTAAATACAGTCCTTAATTACAGATAGCATGTTTGTAAAGAAATACCATATACTGAAACATATGTGTAAACWAATGTGATCATAAAGCCTTTGATGTATTAGACTAATTTTCAGAAAAATGGAAGGCTTATGTTTTTAAAGCTTAACTAAATTTCCAATAGTTATTTCAAAATAAAGCCAAATCCTTCCAAAACAAATACTTTAAAAATTCATAACACATTAKAACTACTGACCTTATAGAGAGGACGTCTAACATCAATGGGACAATTCTGAATAACTTCATCTACAACTTCTGAGATGGGTTGCGTAAAGTCAGGATTAGCAAACTAAGATCAAGAACAAAAAAACAGAAAAGTCAGAGCTAGAAATAAAGAGATTGAGGGAAGAGAAGGAACTTTCCTATTGTGCTACAGATGTAACAAATTAATAATCAAAACTGATGCAATTTTTTGCTTTTATTTAGAAAAAGGTTTGAAAAGATTAACACCCCCATATTACAAATTTTGCCAGCTATTCCTATCTTGTTAACTACAACAGATCATGGAATACACAGCCTATCCAATCATACAGCAATGGAGTAAAACAGTCTAGCATGAAAGAAAAGGTGTGAGAGCAGGATGTATAGGGATT